>PVKE010000640.1:0-124445 GCA_004027555.1 Craseonycteris thonglongyai | reverse complement strand
CACTTCTTTTCTTCAGCATTTATTCATCCAATGTAACATCTCTCCTCTGCTACACCCTGGCCCCCCCTGGGTGAGGCATTGAGGAAGCCAGTGAATTAGGTATAGCTCTGGCCTTGGGGTAACTGACAGCTCCCAGTGATCCTAGTTCTGGGTGCATTCTAGGACCCTGTCCAGATAGCTGGAGTGTCTGGAGTGTCCCCACCATCCTTGTGAGCCACATGCTGACACCGCAGCACATCAGGCCCTGTCCTTGGCGTGGATTATTTGCAGTTAGTATTCCAAATGTCAAGCTCCCCTTGACTTGAGCTGAGAAGATGAAACAAAATGGCAGACAGATTAGAAGGGGCTTGAGAAGTCTTTCAAGCCCCTTACTTTGTTGACTTTGAAAAGCTGCTGCACTGGGCCAGTCTGCAGAGGCAGAGGCATCTGCTTGGTGCCCATCACCTCCCTGGGCTTGAGGGGCTCTGGCCAGTGCTGGCTCTTTCCTCCCCAGCTCCATGTGCATGGGAGCCGGGGTGTCCAATCCAAACCCTTCTCATTAGCATTGTGAGAGCAGCATGGGAGGAGGGCTGGAGGTGAGGTCCTATGAGGATTTCAGGAGGGGTTTGGGTGGGTCCACCAAGGTGGGGGCATGTCAGTCAGTATTTGTTTAATCTAGATTCTGTGTGCCGTGCCTGCTGCAAAGACCTGGTAGATAAAAGGGAACTAGATGGCCTACGGTATTGTAGTTCCTCTGAATGGATGGTGGGAGGTTTAATAAGTTAGTGCTCACCAAAGGTGCAGACCCTCTGGCTAGAACCTGGAGTGCCATTGCTAGAAGAACCTTAGAGATGGTTCTGTTCATTCCTTTCTGTGGTAGTTGAAGCTCAGAGAGGTTAAGTAATCTATGCAAAGCCACACAGGAAGTGGTAAAGCTGGAATTTGAGCAGTCTCTCTGGCTCCTGTGCCTGTACTTGTCCCATGACATCACATTGGCTCCTAGTCCTCCCTTTTTGTGAGACTCATTTGTTCTGCCCTTCCCCCAGCGGCTTCCTTTTCCTGCCTGGAATCCCCAGGAATCCCTCCCTGGTACTGCCTCATCCAGTCTGGGAGGAGTAGTAAGAGCTGAAAGTCTGAGTGGGAACCCAGACCCCAGCTGCTTCTCTGCCACCTTCCGGGAGACAGATACATGTTTTATAGGATCCTGCCTACCTGTCTGCTAAGGATAGACCAAAATGAGTCTCACATCTTGGGCCTCTTAGGATCCCAGGAATCGTTCATGGAATTGATGTGTCTGGGCTCCGGGGAGATAGACTTTAAATGGCATAAAGCTCTGCAGTCTGTGGCGGGCAAGTTTTAAATGTGGCCTGACTAATGATCTTGAACCCCACCCTTAATCTGCCTGTCTCCCGTAGCCGCTGTAGGGCAAGTTGTGTAAAGGTTCTTGATATGGCTCGCAGTCACCTGACCCAGAATCGGGAAGGTGCTTTTTGCCTTTCTCACCTTTTTCCTTTGCACACTTATGCACAAGTGCCTTTTGTTCCCAGGAAATACAGCTTTCTCAATCTCCATCCTGGAAATATTGCTGGAATGTAATAAATCTGATTGTGTTTATGCTGAAAAAATGAAACACATTACTGTGTGTGGAGGAATGCAGTAGAGGCCTTGAAAGGGGGCTGTGTTTATGACAACAGTTTGCACATGTGGCTTTATTTTTGAAAGCAGCCCTTTCCCCCCTCTTGATAGGACTCTGGTAATAAGAGCTGTCTCTTGTGTCTGGGTGTTAGGCAAACAGAGGGCAGAGCTGGCCGAGGCCCTCACATCTGTGGCTGTCACTGGCTTAGCTCTGAGAGTCCTGCTTCTTTGGACCCTGTAATTTCTCAGAGATTTCAGCTCTTCCGGGGACAGCACCTCTGTACTGGCTGTCGCAGATCTGATTAGCGAATCCTCCTGCTTCCATTCCAGGTGGAAAGCAACAGGATGAGATTTAATAGGCATACATGTAAAGTCCTGTGTTATGGGTTTAAAAAAAAATCAACTTCATAAGCGCAGGATGAGGAAGCTTCATTTGAACAGCAAGTCAGAAAGTGACCCTCGAATTCACCTGGCAGTCGTGGTGTGTGCCAGCAGTTGGCCGTCACTGAAAGAAGGTAACGCAGCTTCGCTGAACAAAGACCATGTCTAAAAGGAGAAAGATGATGTTACTGTTAATAATTCATATTAATAGCTAGGTGCTTTACATGCATTATCATTCTAACCTTAAAGTCATCCTTTGACATAGGTCAGGGGATCCTCTTTTTTTCGGAAGAGGAAACCAGGCTTTAGGTTTAGTTACTAGCCCAGTGTTACACTGTACGAAGGTGGCCGAGCCAACTGGAACCCAGATCCTGTGCTATCCAGAGTGAGCTGGACAGTCAGTAGACGGTGGAGGTTATGAATGAAGAAATGCTGAAGGAAATGATGTGTCTAGCTTAAAGGCGGTTTTAATAATGTCTGATGTTTATATGGTCCTTACAGTCTGCTAGGCCCATTCTAAACAGCTTATATATGTCAGTTCCATTATTTTTTCTATTTTACAGATGAGGAAACTGAGACACAGAGAGGTTAAGTTGCCCAAGATGATACAGCTTATAAGTGGCAGAGTGGGAGTCAAACCCAGACAGCATGGTTTGGAGTTAATTTCTAGGCCATGCAGCTTTGAAGAGAATAAGGTGGTTGGGGTAGTGAGAGAGTCGACTGCGCTCTTTGTTCTTTGACATGGCCTGTCTGCAGGATGGCTGTTGTGTTTGGATCCAGGGCAGAACCATGGCCTGTGGATGGGTATGCAAATGGGACAGGCTTCTCCTCTCCTAAATCTGGACACCAGGTGACCATGGATTAGGCCCCTTGAAGGAGTTAGTGAGCTCCCTGCTACTAGGGGTGCTGCAGAGGTGGGAGGGCAGAGGAGACCACCTGTGTGGGGTGTGGGAGGCCCCCAGGGCCCACCCATGTAGCTGGCTCCCTCACAGTCCTTTGTTGAGGACAAGCCTAGCTTTCCTGGCACACCCCCCATCCCCAGGCAGTGGCATGTCCCGGTGGACCATTGCAGGGGAAGTGACCGGGTGTCCGCTGGGTCAGCCTGCCCTATTAGGAAGCCCCAGCTGTCAAGCCCTGCAGAACTGCTGACTGAGGCACGGGGAACAATGCTGCGTGGGAGGGGACCTGTGCGTGTGTTTGCTTTCCTCCTGACCTGAGTGCCAGCAGTGAAACACTATTTGTCCCCTCTGGTCCCCTATGGGCACTCAGCCTGACTCTCTTGATTCATTTAACTTCTACTTGGACCTCTTGTTCAGCTGTAGCTGTGGCTATAGGGCACAGGAGCCAGTCATCCAGCTCTGGTCCTTCCTGATGCCAGGGCAGTTATGGGCAACCCTGAGGCTTACACGGCCTCCTTGGAGCTCTTACCAAGGAGCCCTGGGAGCCCATCACCTCCTTGTCTCAGGTCAGGGAATGAAGGCACAGAGAGGTGAAGTGACTTATTGGAGGCCACATACTATCATCAGGCCCTGGTGACTTGAAATGGGGGCGAAAGGGCTTTTGAGATCATCTTACACAGCCCTTTCATTTTAGAGATGAGGAAACAAGGCCCAGATGTGCAGCTTGACCTGGCCAGGGCATCTCAGGTAGTCAGGAGCAGAGCCAGGACTAGAACCCAGGTCGCCTGGCTCCAAATTCCGTGTCCTGTCCTCTCTGCAGCCCCCTCCTCCACTTTTGGTTTTCTTGCATCTAATTTCTGCTGCTGCTTCTCTGGCAGGGCTGCTGTGGTGACTGTCAGGTTGCCTTCCTTGGCTACCAGTGTCTGATTATCCCTGATGTCACTTCCTTTGCCTCCCAGGACTGGTGGCAGCCCTGCTTTATAGGAACTTAGATGTGTGGAAGGAACCTGGGCTTAGCTAGGCAGCTTTGGAATCCAATGCCAGCTCTTCCACTTGTGTGACCTTGGGGAAGTCACTTAACCTTTCTGATCCCTGGTTTCTCATCTGGAAGATAAGATGATTTGGACTAGATAACCTCCAGTGACCTTCAAGCCCTGCAGGGCCTGTGACTAGTGATTTTCATGAAAGTGAGACCCACGTGGACCTATGGTTGGAGGCTCTGGGGAACAGCACATGGCCTGGACTAATGTGAAAAGGCTTGTGCTGGGAGGCACAGGGCATGTGTGCATTTAGAGTTTTGGCTTCAGTGAAAGACTGTTGCCTTGGCTTTGGGTACTGGCTGGTGATTCGTACAGGGGATCCCACCATTCTCAGCCCCTTCTCTGCCTCTTCTTTCTTTGTCACTGCTCATCCTTGGTGGCAACTGCCCAGGGTATTGAGGTTGATGTGGAGCGTTGTCCAGCTGGTTGGCATGGCCTTGGAGGCAGGAGTTACAACCAGCCACAGGAAGGCACTAAATCCTGAGACCCCTGGATTGGATGCCACTAGATTTTGTCATGGGAGGAACTCAAGCAAGCCCTGCTATTCGGCCTGAGAGACCCCCCACTCCATGTTAGATCACAGCTGTGGGATGGAGGAGGTAGGGGGCATCAGAGCAAAAGCAGAAGTTTTTGGCCCTTTGTCACTGTGCTAGTAGGTCTTGCAGTTGCATTGGCTATTTACATGGTTTTTCATTCTTTGGTTTTCGCCTTGGCTGTGAAGTTGTACTATTTTCTGAACTAATCCTGTTTCATGTAACCTGAAACCAAGTATCTGGACATGAGAAGGGTAAGCTATTTTCCTCCCCTTAACAAAGGCTATCCTACACCATAGCATCTGGAAACAATTCAGCATCTGGTTTAAGTATGTGTGCATGTATGCACACACTTCTATAATGTAACATGCCCTTTCCCAGATAATACGCCTTTGTCTCTCTGACCAGGCATAGACCTGTGTTTATTTCTGTATAGGTGACTTTATACATGGGGGCTGTTGTATTTGGACATATGCTTATATGCGTACACATGTATAAATTTTCATTTCTGCTTGGAATGAGGACATTTTCAAGGGCTTGATGTATAGAAAAGTGTTTGCCCTGATGGATGTTGATGTATTTTTCTTTGCCAAGTTTAATAAACCATTTAACAATGCCTTCAGTGACTGTAATTAGCTGTTTCCTCATTATTCCCAGGCTCTGCCTAAACTGGCGTTTTAGAACCCGGTCCCCACCATGAGTGTGGTGATCCCCCCACCCAGAGCTGGTGCTCTGGAAGGCCGCACAGTTCAAGGTGGCCCATGGTGGCCATTTGTTAATGGTGTCTTTGTGCTGCCTGGTGTCAGTGCGGGCAGGAGCATGTCCTGGGTGATTTCTGGGCTGGGTCTGTCCTTAAGATTGAGGCTTGAGAAGGACTCTTGACTGCACGGGGGTGGGAGCTGTTGGTTGTATTGAGGTTTGGGCTGTGTCAGCATGTAGAACCCGTGTCCTCACCTTGGGGATGACAGGCAGGGAGAACTGAGTTTCTTTATTCAGTCTGGCAGAGGTGAGTGGGATGGCGGATGGTGGTGGAGAGGAACCCCTGTGAATAGGGGACTCACCCTTGCTCCCTTGTGCCCATGGGACTTCTGGTTGGCTAATTTATAGTAATATCCTAGAGCCCATACCAGGAAGAATTTGGTACCCATAAGGATGAATGAAATTGGAGAGCAGATGACCTTGGAGAGGAGGCGCATGGAGGTAAGCAAGGCTGGACTACATGACCCCTGGGTTCTGAACTGCAGAGTAAGGGGGTTGATCACACCTCCCACCACTGACCCTCCGCCTGGTACTAGTACCCATTGGGGTAGCCCTCTATCCTGGGGTCTGCAGATAAGCTTATTGGTTGGTGTCTGTTTTTTCTGTTGACAGTGGAGTTGGGCCCAGATCTCCCTTGGGTGCAGGTCTGATGGAGAGCCAGCCGAGCGATGAGAGCCCTTGAGAGCAGTTTTCTGTGGGTTTCAGGCCTACACTCCCTGCTTTGAGGGATGCCTATGGGGGACCGGTGCAGGTCTTCCCTCCTTTGGCTCAAGGCTCTGAGAGAACAAGTGAGAGAAATACTGAGAATCAGGGATTGTATAATATCTAAACCAGATACTTTATAACTGGGCTACGCTTTGCATCGGTGTGCCCTGGCCGCAGGTACAGACCTGGATTGTTCGCAGTGTACAGTCCCTTAGTAAGTTATATGTTGAAGTCTCTCTCTTTAGCCAAACTCCACCCAAAAAGCCACCCAGGGTTCCTGTCCCCTTCCTGTCCCAGCCCTAGCAGCTTAACTTGAATTGTGAGGTGGGGAGGACTGTCAGCCAGGGCTACCCCCTCCCCCAGTCCTGGGGCAGGGGTACAGCAGGGGCAGCTGTTTTTGTGTAGAGTGTTTGCTGCCATGACATCCAGATTCCTAAGAAGCTGGGGCTCTCTGCTTTCGCAGTTGTGCCTTGGAACACTTGACAGCGAGCTGGATCCCTGAATGAGGTCCGGGACCGCAACCGTTGCTGCTGAACCCTTGTCGAGGCTGTTCTTGCCTTGCGTCTTGTTCGGCTTCCTGTAGCATGTGTCTGGGCTGCACCTGGGGCCAGGTTTGGAGACAGGTCCCTGACAGTGGGCCACGTGTGGCTAGCAGTTCTGTCGCCTCTCAAACAGAGCTCGCTGTCAGTTGTGCAGGAGGCCCAGACTCCGCCACATGCAGGAATCTTTGTTCCCCAGTAGGCATGCTCCTCCACCGGAGAAAGGAAATGTTTTTGTCCCTGGTATGAGATGCCTTTACACATGCACCTTAATTTAAGATTAATCTTTTCCCAGCATATTTTTTAAAGATTATTTTTATTGTTTTTGACAGAGAGAGAGATACAGAGACAGAGAGAAGGGGGGAGGGCCCAGAACAGTCTCCACAGTTGCACATCATTGGCTTTTCCACATAGTTTCATTCCACAGGTGGGCGTGGGGCTGCACAGGGCAGGAACTGGGCCGGGGTCTCGCCCCGGTGAGAACTGAACTGGAGGCACTCCCCAGTTCAGCATTTGGGTCTGCATGGGCCGGGGCTGGGGCTGGGGCTGGGGCCGGGGTTTGATCCTTGGTCCCTGGTGCTGCAAAGGGAGTGCTTAACCCACTGAGCCATCCTGGCTTCCCCCACAGCATATTTTTAAAATGCCAGAAAAATAAACATGCAGCCTTCTTAATGTATCTGCCTTCAACTGCTTTAAAAAACATTCTGTTATTCATCCTCAGGGTCACAATTGTGTTCACACCCACCCCCGCCCTCCTGCCTTTGATGGTGTGTCCATCTCTCTTCCGTGAGCAGAGGTTTGGTGGGAACTGGGGACTAGACTCAAAGTCCCTTTCTTCTAGAAGTGCAGGAGATAATGTTTGTTTCTCCAGTTTTGAGGTTGGTGAAGTGGTACAGAGAGTTTCCAAAATATTTTGGGGAACTTGACTGTTGGACCTGTGGAATAGGCCTTCTGGCTGCTTTCATTGGGATCCTTCTCACTTCCTGTGAAGACCCCCCAGCCAGAGCATCAAAGAAGGGAACGTGTACACTCCAGCCCCTGCCTTCCGAGAGGGGCAGGTCCAGCTCCCTATTCTAGTAAATCATAAAGGGAGTTGGGCCTGGTGTGAGAGGAGCCCCCGTTCTTGTGTGGTGCCTTTGACCAGCACTTTTATTTCTAAGGTTGGGGGAATGTAAGGTGTGGGGTTGGGTCACAGATGAGGCAGATGCCACTGGAGGGTGGATTAGTCCATGGAGTTTATATCCTGTTGTCATTGTGTGTGGCTTTTGTAAAGATACTCTAGCAGCCCAGCTATGGATCCCCACCCCACCCCCAGAATTGGAGGCACCCCAGGGTTTTTCAGGATGTGATTAAGGATGTCAAGACATTGTTACACTGGTTGAGGAACTTAGAAACTCCAGTGGGCAGAGCAGCCTTTTGTCTTAGGGAGAACACCAGGGGAGCTTCTGGTGTGATGGGTTAGTTAGGCCTGGAGAACACCTGGAGGATTCTCTCTAGGCTAGCTTTTGCCATTATGTAGATGGAGAAATGGGGACTCAGCAGGGCAGTGACTTGACCAAGGTCACACTGAAGATCAGCAGTTGAACCAGAACCAGAGCCCAGCCAGGCATCCTGAACTCTGGTCAGAGCTTTCAGTCACTTAGATCTGCTGTGTCAGGGGGGCGTCTCTGGTGACTCAGGTTCTGATTGTGGTGGCATGTGAATGGAGTTCTAACACACACCTGGCTTGTATAGGGCACCTGCCCCCATTCTGGATCTGTGGGTTATAGCTCTGGGGACTGCCTGTTAGTGTGTGGACCTCACCTGTGCTTGTCATTCCCCTGCTGGGTGTGTGGTTCAGAGTGCAGGGAGAGGCGGACAGGAGGTTGGAGCATCTCCCTGCCTGGGGGGTCTGCCTGGTGTGAGGTCAAGATGGCAGTGGGGCAAAAGCAGAGACTCCGGTTAAAAGCCCCCATTCTCCTTTCCAGTCCCTCTAGTTGATCTTTCTCTCCCACTAAAAACCATTTTAAGGATCATAACATTTATCATGAGCTTTATAATGGGAGACTTTTCTTCATGTTTAAAAATAAACGCGGGCTTAGAGAACTATATTTGGTATGTGGAAGTCGTTTACATGTAAATGTGCTTATAGGACAGCTGCTTTATTTAAGATGCAGAGTGAGCCCCAGCTAGAGGGGGTGTGTGGGAGTGGGATGCAGAAGGGACCCCCTCAGTCTGCTTTGCTTAGGACAGTTGGGTTGTAGCCTTTGGTCCTGTTGAATCTGTCGTCCTTTCCCTCGGGACAATTGCAAAACAGGATAACTGGTATTTAAAAATTCATAGAAAATGTTTCTTATCACAATGTCATAATTGTTATGACTCAGAAAAGTAGAATTGCCTTTCCAATCTGCCTGTCTGCCCTCACTTTTGTTGCCTACTGAGTCCGCAGCAGCAGCTGCAGAATCATAAAAAAGAGAGAGCGCGCGTAGGGAAAGAAAGAAAGAAAGAAATCCAGGGCAATGCTTTATTTATGTTAACGGCTGCATTTGACTTGAAAATTCTGTCCCCTGAGCCTTGAGGTCAGCACATTACAGAGTGATTGATGGCTGTCAGGCGCGGGCAGGGCAGCAGATTGCAAAGGGAGGGGGAAGTGGACAGATGATGCCATGGCTTTCGGGGGGCTTAGCAGAGCCCAAGCCTTGAAAGGAACACCATGGTAAACAAAAGCAGATAGAGAACTCTGCTTTGGCCCCTGCCCCTTTCATATTTCCTCTCCTTTTCCCCTCCCCTTTCTGTTGAACATTAGTAAGTGGGGGACACCCCACTCCGGCACACTCCAGAACATAGCACTTTTGAGTGTGACGCTGGGAGAAGATCTCAGAAAAGGCCAGCCCCCACCCTTGAGCATGTAAGTAGTGTTGGTGAAAGCCCTATAGACACCTTGGGGACCTCCACCCCCCACCCCCCTGCCCTTCTGGACCCTGCTTCCTAGGGCCTAAAACCAAACTGGGAGGACCACGTCTTCTAGCATATTGGCCCATCTGATGATTCCAACTACTTTGGATTGTGTTTCAGAGGGCTTTCTGTCTAATCCTTATGTACTTTCACCAGTGAAAACAAACGCTATCTGACCGTCAGGCCTGTTTACAGATGGGGGGTGGGGGGGGGCAGGGAATGATGGAGGAGCTTTGAATTTTAAACATTAGCTAATGAAATTGCAGACAAGCCTGGGTGGAATGGCCTGGGTATTCCTGTGAAACACTCCTCAGTCGGTGGTGAGGGAGAAGCAGGCTGGCCTCTCTTACTCCTGTGCTCCACAAATGTTTAGGGAGCCCCTTCCCAGTATAAAGGAAGAACTCTGAGTGCTTCCCGGGGCGGGGGCCCAGCCTGGTCCAATAGTGAGCGCGCACAGATTCAGAGAGGCTGGGATGCGCCCCTTGGGAGCAGAGGGATTGCCTGGCTTCTGGAAAGCTTGCTAGCGGGGGTTTGAGTGTGGAGTAGCAGGGAAAAGAGCCTGACCTCCTGGCGCTGGACGGCATCCTGGGCAGATGCTGGTGGGAGGGGTGTGGGAGGAGCTGTAGGTGAGGATAGAGCAGTCAGGATGGCAAGCAGCTGAAATGGCCATTTTCCTGCCCCCCCCCCCCCCATCATTGCTGCGACTGTACAGTTGTGTCAGAGACAGGACTGGCTGTTCATTCATCCGCTAATTGTTTTGATAAGAGACTCTAATTATCCACTGCGATCATCAGATTACCCTGAGCTCCAGGAGGGAGATTGGAGAGTTTGAGCTGCTACTGCAGCAGCCACCAGCAGCACCATCTCCCCTGAAAGGGACCCAGCTTTGGCATCTACCCTCTGTACCTGGTTCCCAGTCACACCCACTAAACCAGTCTGAGACGGTGTTGCTGGTGGTGAGCCCTGGAAATCCATCTGAAAGCACAACCCCTGATGTCAAACAGGACTTTCTCGTGGGTTATCTATGACACTGTGTTAATAAGTCCACAGATAAGAGGTTGGTTCTAGGGATTTCAAAATAAGGTGAGGAGTGTGGAGAAAACCAGAGAAGCAGCAGTAATGTCTTGAATGAATTGTCATCAGCAGTCAAGATATTCAGGTGCCTTTTTGGACTGTTTAAGTTCTGTTTACGTGTGATTTTGGTATAAAGAGAGCAGCAGGTAAAAAACAACCAGGAAGGCAGATTATAAATTAATCCAATAATTGAATCCCCAGCAAAGGTAATGGGGAATGATGGTATCATAATTGATCTGATATGGACTTTTACATCATTGGGAGCTGCAAAATAAGGGAGCATCTCATTTTGCGATGAGCGATTGTGATCGGATATGTTGTGTCTCTAAAGCCTTGGCCCATGGAAAGATGTAGTTGGCGTGTGGGACCTTTCCCTGCAGGGCTTGTCAAGAGGTGGGCTGTGCTCTCAGCGCCTGTATTTCTTTCATTCAGGCAATGTCTGTAGATCCCAGAGGAGCTGGTGAGCCTGGTGATACTTGAGCTAGAGAATTAGGATTTCATCCTGCCTTCTCCCTGAAAATCAGGGGCTCTTAAAAGAACAGGAGGGCCTGGGCTGTGGGGCCTGCTGGTTTTTGGATGGGCAGGGAGGGGTGCAGTTGTTTATGTAAAGTGAAGTCCGAGTCTGAAGCAGTTTCTGAGGCTCTAGTTCATATTGGTAAATTAGAACTGCAGTAGGTGATATCTGAGTTTCCTCTTGGCTTTATTTTCTTCAGTCCCTTTGTTCTTGAACCCCCTTCTCCCACTAGAGCAGAAAGCCAGAGAACTCAAGTTCAGCTCTTCTTAGTTCCCCAATGCAGGCTGTTTCTGAAGTGCTTTCCACCTCCTTGTGAAGAGTGGGTTCGGCTTGTTGCCTGGCTCTCTCCCATTGTCTTCAAATTGGAGTCTCAGCTAGCCGGGAAGTTTGGCAACATGTCAGGCTGTATATCTTGAAAACCGCCCTCCAGAAATGACCTTGTTTCGCAGATTTACCGACAGAGTGGGCCTGCATGTGCTCAGGAGACGCCGTCCTAAATCACACAGGTCCCTTGGACTTGGACTCCTCAGTGCAGAACTTTTCAAAAAATTTCAGGCAAGATATATATATCACTGCCCCATTAACTCCCTGCCATTAATCTGCTTCTCCTAAAAACCTGGAATTTTCACCCAAAGGACTGGAGCGTGGTGAAAAACAGACCCATTTGGAAAATTCTGTAAACCAGGCTGGTTTTCTTCTCTCCTCACTGCCCAGGAGGGCAGCCTCGATCACCTTGGTGATGGAATGCAGTGGGGGTGCGTCCTAGGGATGGATGGACATTGGTCTGGAGGGGCTACTGCTCTTTATCCTGCCTTGACCTGTGGGATCACTGAGTGAACAGTGTTCTTGGGGGTGGGGATTGGGGCCGGCATCTAGAGGGCTTACAGACACTGTGCAGGTCCTTTGGTGGCATCAAGGCTGAGCTGGGCTCCTGTCCTGGTGAGGGAATGGGGCCATGCTAAGACTGTCTGGAAGGGGTAGACTTCTCCCCTGATACTTCCCTTTTTGCCAAAGGGGATCTTGTGATGGATCTTTGTCCATGGACCTGAAGACTGGTGAGAGTCCATCCACACTTCTGGTTTCGATGATCACTTGATGCTGTCTCTGTTTTGAAAGGAGGGTAGTCATAGCTATCGCTACAAACCTGGGTTTGAATTTCATCCTTCTTGGTCACTGTCTTAGGAATTTAGAGGCATTTGTAAAAAAAAGATGTGACTTGAAAGAGTTGTGACCTAGGACTAAAAGAAGGAAGAACAAGGAGGAACAGCTATAGTCTCCAAGAAACAAGTTCACTGTCTCTCTCGCGAAGGCCCCTCCATTCTGCTTCTGTAAAGTGAGGATACAGCACAGTCTGCAGTGTGCTGGAGAACTAGAGGAGTAACTGCTGTAGAATGGTCAGGTTCATTCCCGATGCAATGCTGCCTTCCTATAAATGATGGTAAATCCTATGGTGGAAACACGTGGGCAGATCTGCTGCACCCCACTTGTTCATCCCACTGAGGTGGGCTCATGCTAGCTTGAAGAAGGAAGAGACCCTCTGCTAGGTCCCCACTGCCCTCTGCTCAGTGTTTGCAGCCTCACTTTACGGGTAGATGCAGAATTGGACCCAGAGTGAAACATCTCTGTAGGTCAGGGCCTTCCTTTGCTCCTCTGAAAGTGGCGAGAATTCTGTGAATCCAATACATGTCTCAGCTGTCACTGGAATCCAGGCTTCTGGAATCTAAGACTGAACTTTACCCCACCACCAAGCACCCACTGCCTCCGCAGGTCTTCTCCCTTCCCTCTGCTTGCCTGAGGCAGATGGCTTGGCAGGGGAGGCCAGGAGCAGTCTTCCTGCCTGTTGGGACAGGGCCTGGCAAACAGGCTGGGACAGGAGGCTAGAGTACCACCTTCTCCAGGGAAGATGGGAAGCCTCATTCCATCAGGACACCTTGGCATCTTGCCCTGCTGGAGGAACTGGTTTCAGGGGCCTGGCTCCCTGCTTCACTTGCTGGAGGGGGCCTGGGTGCTGCAGGCATCATCAATCTTGTCGGTGTTTCCCAGAGTAGAAGTACTTGTTATCTATGCATCTCCTGGCTTTTCACAAAGCTAATTAAGCCCTAGAGGCAGAGTTTTGGAGCTTAGAGTCTTTTCTTTCCCCAACTAAAGAGTAGTTTTAGGTTCTCTGGGAGCTCAGTTTACTTGCTAAAGGGATGACTATTGGTTCTCAGGGCTGGAGTGGGGAGGATGAGGACCCTGGACCCCTCTCCTCTGCCCCCTCCTCCCATGTCATTATCTATCAGTATTGTCCCAGAAGGTAGGTATCCTGTTTGTTTTTATTCCCAGTACCCCAGTAAGGTACCCAGTGCAGTTCTGCAGGAAACCAGCAATTGTGTGGGGTGTCTGCCCTATGATAGGGGCTGTGTTGGAGGACTCTCAAAGCTTCCTGGTAATGCTGTTTGACATGACACTGGAGGCATAAGTGGGCTGTCGGTTTTGCCTGAACCTGTCTTAGTTGATTGAGGTGCTGAGGTTGTGGGCAGGGGAGGGGAAGACAGCTGACTTGTTCTTAGAGACCATAGCTATTCCTTCTTTTTCTTCCTTCTGCTCATCCTAGAGGAAGAGCTGTGTCATCTGCCTCTTTTTAGTGCACACCCTGTTATCCTGCTTGGCTTGGCCTGGCCATTATCTTTTGATATTTAGGAGGCGTCACCTTGAATTTATGTGCCCAATGCATTATTAGGTGGTGGTGATTAGAACAAGGTACTTTGTGGGTTCTTGAGGGGCTTGCCTTCAGCCCAGGGGGTTAGCAGCCTAGGGTGGACACAGATCAGAGAAGGCTGGCCGTTGTTCCTGCTGGTGGCTACTGGCCACGGCTGCTTATCCACATACACTTCAACTTCTTCTCTGTACCATAGAACTGTACAGGTAGTGCTGCGGTTGACCTCTTGAGACCTCAAATCCATGAGGTTCTTTAGTCCTCATTATCCCTCTTACTGCCTGAAATTCTGTTTCCTGGTCTACCTATCCCAGCAGCCAGCCAAAGACAGGAGGGATAGAAATTTGTAACCAGACAAGAGCCTTCTTATATAGCAGGTGTGTCCAATCTTTGGCTTCCTTGGGCCACATTAGAAGAATTTGTCTTGGGCCACACATTAAATACACTAACACAAATGATAGCTGATAACACTTAAAAAAAATATATCACAAAAAATCTTTTAATATTTTTGTTGCCCTTTTATTATTAAATTTATTGGGGTGACATTGGTTGATAATAATTACATTATTTTCAGGTGTACAATTCTACATTACATTGCCTATGCATTGCATTATGTGCTCACTACCCTCATAATGTTTTAAGAAAGTTTACGAATTTGTGTTGGGCCGCATTCAAAGCCGTCCGGGGCATGTGGCAGGTTGAACAGGCTCCTTGTATAGTGATTTCATAAATCGCACTTTGGGAAGGCTGGAACCAGTGCCACACCTGTGTTCCTGCTCCCCCACCTTGGCTGTCAGGTAGACCTGCTCACTAACTTTCTACTCCTGAAGCTTTGGAAGGGCCATGGTAGAACAGTTTGCATCCCATTTCCCCAGTCCCTTTCTCAACCAGTTTTCTGTTTTAAGCTTCAAGCAGCCAAACAAGGCATCACATTCTGGCTTTACTGTCTTCCTTGTTTACCCAGCCCCCTTGCTTTATAGGCCAAAGGGCTCAGACCCCCCACTCTCCACTGTGGGGGACGTTCTATTTTTATCCTGGTGGACTTTAGCTCCCTTTAACTCATCCTGCTCTTAATGATCAGAACAGCACATGGTAGATAAGTATGTTTGAGTGAATGATACTCATCTCCTGACCTCAGAAGGTTTACCTTGTACAGGTCAGTATGCTGGATGAAGTTGTGCACATCTCCTTCACTTGATTTGCATGGCGGCTGTCTGGGTTTAGTATTGATCCCCCATCTTCCACAAGAGGAGGGAGCAGGGGCTCAGGCTGGTTAAGGCCCGCTGGCCAGCCTGGGAGCTTCCCTGCTTGTTTGTGCAGATTCATCCAGAAGAGCCTCTGCAGCTTTGGTGGAATATTTAGGTAATGTAGTGACAGCTTTCAAGACAGTAGCAGGGTGTGGTGAGAGGAGCCCTGGACCCAAGCCAGGGAGGGGCAGTCTAGCCACTCGACCTCAGGCAAGTGATGGCCCTACTTGAGTCCTTAGTTCCCTCATCTGGCCACTGGAGGCGTTGGGATGAATGGAAACTGCTGCCAGAGTTCTCTCTCTGAAAATGCCAGTCTGGCCATGCTGTGTCTGTGCATCCTGAGGAGTCGCTTCTCTTCAGAATGAAGCCCACACCGCCACGGCCCTGCAGGCTCAGTGCCTTTGCCCATGGCATTCCCCGCCTCTCAGCATGAACAGAGGGACTCCTTAGAGTTCCCTGAATCTGCCACATTCCCTCTGGCCACTGTGCCTTTGCACATGTGGTTAGTCCCCTCTGCCTGGGCTGCCCAATGTTCTTCTTGCTTTCTGGGAGGGCAAGTTTCCCTTTATGACTGGGCTCCAGATTCTTTTCCCAGCAAATCTTTTCTGCCTCCTCAAGTCAGAATACATGTCTCTCCTTTTGTATTTCTGTTTATTTCTTCGTTCATTCATTCAACATAGATTCATTGGTTGAATGCCTCCTGTGTGCCAGGCACAGCACTAGTTGCAAGAGTTACAGCCTCTGGAACTTACTGTTGGGATTGAAGTTATTTATCTGTTTACTCTACCCAGGTTCCTTAATATCAAGGGCCTGGTGCTGTGTCTCTAACCCAGGTTCCCAACATCTAAATGATGCTCAAGATTCTGAGTAACTGTCCAGCAAGTTCACTTAAATCTGTTTGTCTTTGGCTTCTTTGAGGCCAGGACCCTCTGCTACTTGGTTCATTTTTTTCTTTTTGGGGGAGGTGAGGGTGGAGTGGGCAGGGCCAGCATTTCTCAATCCAGAATTTGACTTTTTTTTCTCATGACTTTTGTTGGTTTGGTGCTCCCCCCTGCCCCCCAAGTTGTTGACATTTGTGTCAACCTTCCCTGCCCCCAACCCTTAAGCCCCTGGAGGTCAGGGGCACATCTAACTTACCTCTGAAGTCCTGCTCCCTCCCACCTGCCTGGGACCCAGGCACTTAGTGTGAGTGATGGCAGGAGGCAGCCTCCTGTTGGTCCATTTCAGAGGGTTCTGGGAGCTGAGGGAGCCCCCCTTCTGTCAGCCTGAAAAATTGTGAAGTCGGTCCAGCCATTGGGTTTGAAACCAGTCTCCCTGCTCTGTCTAGTCTTATGGATGTTCATTCCTTAGCTGCCTGTCCCCCACCCCCCTTCTTCAAAGAGAAGGGGCCTACAAAAGAACAATAAAAATACTAGAAACACCATGTCTTCGCTGCTTTTCTTTTTCTTTCTTTCTTCAGGTCCCTTTTTTTACAAGCTAATAAATTGAGGCAGAACCTACTTTGGGCCATTTTTCTTGGAGGTGGTCATTGTCCCTTTGGAAGCTGGCGCCTGCCTGGAGCGTTGATCATTAACAAATTCAGGGAGCGTCTGGATGGTGTAGGCAGTAAAGTCCCAGAGTGGGTTTACACTGGGAATGGGGGGCTGTCAAGGACCTTTCCCATTGTTGGGCTACAAGTGGTAATAAGTAGGTTATCAGGTTTAGCAGGGAGCCATGAGGCAACGCCTCCTCCTCCTAAGAGAACCCCTGCCCAGTATTGCTGCTGCTTCTTGTGTATTTGGATGTTTTCCCCTTTAGAGGAAAATCCTTGAGGGTTCCCCTTGCCCTGTTTTGTCTCCCTTTCTCTCAACAAAAGCACATGTCTGAGTACCTGCAAAGTGGCACGTGTAGACCTGGCTGGAACATATAGAGATGGGTTATAGCCCTGTTCTTACAGGAGCTTTTGGCGATTGAGCAGGCCTGGTGTGGAGAGATGTGAGCCCTAGCTCTGATCTAGTTCTGTGACCTGGGCTCAAGTCCAGCTCATCACTTAGGAGCTGTGTGTGAGAGAAGTTGGCTCATCACTGAGCCTGTTTCCCATCTGGAGGTTGGGGATGAGGATGTAGTCCCTATTTCTCTGGGTGGTTACAAGGATTAAAAAGAATGCATATAAGAAGCACTGGGCACATACATGGTGCTCTCTAGTGGTGTGTTCCCTTCTCTCTTGAGTGTGGTCTGTAGCAGTGTGATGTAGAGAGCCTAGAACTCTAAGGATTCTGCCACAGAATTGCAGCATTTCCAAGTCTTAATTTGCTCATCTGTGAAATGGGAACATATACCCATCGAGTTGCTGAGGAGAGAAAATGAACACATATGTAGGATGGTGCCTGGTGTATCTGGGGACAGTGTAGTCATCACTTCCTCAATGAGTTTTAGGGATATTTTAACTGCTGTAGGTCAGGCTAGTATAATAATCTAGACAGTATTTTCAGTGGGAGAGCGGAGTGGGGAAGATTCCTGGCTTGGGGTAAGCGACCTAGAGATGCTTCTGGGAGGTAGTGCCACCTCATTCACCTGACAGAGCCCTGGGTGAGAAAGCTGGGGATACAGTCCTTCCCAGCAGTCCTGTCCCTTTAAGCCTGTGCTTCCAGTCTCTCCACCAGGAGGTGAGACTGTGGAGAGCTGCTTGGAAAGCTTTATCCTCCCCCACCCCCAAACTCTGGGGGTGTGAAGATGCGCTGGTGTAACTATAGCTTGGTGTTTTGGTGTCTGAGAAAAGCAGAACTGGCTCAAGCTGCTTTCTCAGTTAAGGGGATTTAAGAAGAAAAAAAAAATTTAATCCAACCCTGGTGATCAATCTGACACCTTCCCTTTGAGCCCCAGATGGCTGATGGGGTGGAAAGTTGGCCACTGCTGCTGTTAGGGAATGGAACGGTGTATCTATCTCTATGTATTGAAAATTATGGCTCTCTGTATGTGTGTGCACACTATATATAAAACCTGCCTGCCTGATTTGTTTTTGTTGTTGTTGTTTTTTTTTGAGGGTATTTAAATATTCCCAGAAGGTTCCTGTTGGTTAAGTGTCATTCTTGGAAGTGTCATGTTAGCAGGGCTTAAAACCAGGTTCGCGTGCTGGGATTCAGTCTTCTCCCACCTCTGCTCCCCTTGCTGAAGTCCCAGGCCTGGAGAGGAGGTAGGTGGCTCAGAGGAGGGTGCAGACGCAGCCGCCCCTTCTCCTTCTGGAAGTGTGGCAACCCTGAAAGACCACACTGAGGAAAGTTTGGAAAGTGAAAGGAGAACATTCATTCTACCCTTACCCTATCACATCTTTTAGACTCATAGACAAAATACTGTCTGGTCTGCACACGTTTGTGATTTGCTGCTCTTTCTTTTGATAACATACTTCCAATTATTCCTAATTATCCTTACTAGTTGATAGACTTTATTTAACCATTCCTCTATTACTAGACCTTCTTTCCTGTGCGCCCCGCCCCCTGTCCCACCACTGTATATAGCATTGCACTGAACATCTTTGCATTTCATTTCAGATGATTTCCTTGAAATAAATCCCCAGAAGCGAAATTATGGTCAGAAAGTCTGAACCGCTCCTTTCAAGACCTTTGAGTCATTTTGCCAAATTATTCTCAGAAGGATTATCTTGTCTTATACTGATACTAGAATAGATCAATGAGTATTCTCTGCTTGCACTGGGGATTATAAAACAAGTTTTTTAAGGATGAAAAATGTTATAACCCTGACTTTTCTACTTTTTGTACCAACCACCAAGTCCAACTGCTGTGTACTTCTTGGAGTGCCAAGTAGAGCGTGGTGAGTCGTTTCTGTTACCTGATGGCTGGGGACTCACAGCTCCCCAGGGGAGAGGAAAGATAGGTGGTTGGTGGGAACAAAGGTAGACCAGTTATGATCTTGTGCTGCTGAGTGCAATCTGAGCTATCTGTGCTCTCAGAGGTTCAGGAAAGGAAATTGTGTGGCCTGGAGAGTCTTGGCCTTGAGGAATAGGCTGTACGAGAAGTCTCTGGTAGTACCCCGCTCCATCATTTTGTTCAGCAATGTTTACGGGGCCTCCTGGGCACCAAGCTCAGTGGGGATAGGGAGATGGACAAGAGCCAGCAGCCTCTCCAGGCAGACTGAATCACACACAGGGAATTTCTATATGATGTGACAGATGGCTGGAGATGGTGCCATAGATGATCAAGGCCAGAGTGACAAGCTCTGTCGTTCTTTTGTTCTTAGGATTTTCAGCTCCCTTCTCTTCCTGGTTGTCAGGGGCTTCCCTTCTTAGAAAGGTAGGGCAAGTCAACAAGTCTTCCCCCCTTGTCCAGTGCTCATCCTTCACGGAATGTCCATGCTGGGAAGGGACATTGGAAGCCAGCACCCCAGTCCCCGCTGGGGTAGTGACTGGGTGCTTACTACCTAACTAGATAGCTTACTCCACAGAGGTGAGCCCTTTGAGGTCTCTTTTAGGAAGGACCTAAAGAAATACTTGAGGCCATAGACTATTTGTCCTGGGAAACTGTTAGAGGTGCCAGGCCCAGCTTTCCATCCATTTGACAATCTACTTAACAAATTGTTTTTTCGGGGGGGTGGGGGGATGCTTACTGCATGTGCCAGGTGAGAAGACCCCGCTGCCCTGCCAACATTGGTCAGCCCACACTAGCCAGGTCTGGGTACAGCTTCCAGGCCACTGCTCCTCTTCATACTGTGTCATACAGAAGGGTTCTTATGCCCTTTTCCCTCAAGGTCTGGGGAGCGGGGGGGAGTCCTTTATTCTTCCTGCTTCTCGTGGTAGGTCCTCAAAAGTGCTTTTTGGGATGTGTCACACATGGTTGGTGTGGTTTGTCATTGTGTGGTCACACCCTCCCCCATCCCTGGCAGGGAACCAAGTAATCCTGTCTCCCCTTGGGACTGAGTCTAGGGTTACATGTTGGGGGTGGGGGTGGTTGGGAGTGCCCTTTGTGAGCATGGGAAGAGCCCTGGTATAGGAGGGGAAACCCAGATGCTGGTCCCAACTCTGCTACTTCTTGCCTGGCTGGCTGGGCCCCTCCAGGTCCCCATTTTCCATTTCAACCTCTTTTATGCCTTCTAAGCTGAAAGGTGAAAACCCCAGGCAGGGTTCATGCTTTCTGTCTGACATGGGGTTGGAAAAGCTGGTTTGGGGAAAGCTGAGCTAACTTGAGCCTGAGTAGCACCTGCTTAAGACCTCTGCGTAGAAGTGATGGCAACCTGTAGCCATGGCAACGGGGGGGGGCGTTCCTAGCGCCAGCACTCTGTGCAAGACCCTGGGCGCTGACCCTCAGGAACTTGACAGTTGATGTCACAAAACATAAGCACACAGCTGGCTGTGGTGTGGTCATCTCCCCTCCCCCTGGCTGGAAAGCAGGGATGCCCTGAGGCAGGAGAGAAAGCAGAAGCCCCAGACTGTGCCCGGGAGAGGTGGGTCGCAGCACTGTGCTGCCAGCTGCCTCCCATTGTCTGGTGTGCTGCAGCCATCGTCCCTTCCCCTGCTTCTCCTTTTGAGAATAAACATATCAACAGGATTGATTACCCTGTGGGTCCCTGGGCAGCTGGCTGTGGCCTGCATCTGGAGCCGATTTCTCTGTTGTCACACACCCATTGTCTTGAGTTGTTCATGTCACAAATCAGAGGTTGGTTTCAGCGTCCTAACCCTACCACGACCCCCAGATGCTTGTTTGTTGGTCGAATGAGCACTTCCTGCTCAATGGGAAAAAAAAAAAAAGCCTGAAGCACACGTGGGCAGCCCTCAAGTCCCCCGCCTGCCTGCTCAGATGCAGACAGGATGTTCCCATTCTAGCCCCTCCCCGGCCGCCCGCTCCGGGCCTGCCTTTCTGAAGTGGGTTTAAAGTGGAGACATTTCCAGGAAGCCATACTGTTCACCTCCCACCAGAGGGGGAGCTCGGGAGTTCGGAGACACCCAGGGGCTTCAACTGGGTGCTGTCCTGTGGCCTCTGCCACAGGACATGGGACTAGCATGTCCTGGGCCCTAGCATGCCCCTGACGTTGGAGTTGGTCTGGACTGAACACAGGCTCAGGACCTGTGACAAGAAGAGGCGGACTTAAGAGCACGAGAGGGTTGTGGTTTTCTTTGGGCCCAGCGTGGGGGGTGTGAGGAGTGAGCAGGAATGTGTTCTCCGGCCCTCCGTGTAATTACCTATTTTCCAAGGCTCATCATGAGCTACACCCTCCTTGTGAAAGGAAGCCCTCTCTGACCACTTGCCCCTAACTCCCTTTCCTTTGAAATACTACAAAGCTGAGAGCTGGGGCTGTGTGCTGGAGCCCTTTTCCTGTGGGCTGCTGCTTTGTTGCACAAGAATGAGAAAGGCCAATAGGTCAGTGAATGCTGCAGAGAGGCATTTGGGTTTAGGCTAAGACAGATGTGTATGAGAGCCTCCACCAGCCGTGGAGTGCTCTGGGCAGGGAGGTGGCGCTGCTGTAGATGTGAGTCCCCACAACTGGGGACCTGGGGACACACCACAGAGCTAACTTCGGGTAGAGTAACACAAGGACGGTTTCTGTGTGCCACCTTCTTGCTTTATTATAGTGAGCGTAATTTGGCTGTTCTCCAGCTGACTTTAGACATTGGATTCTCTGCTATGCACAGGGCATGCGAGGGACACAAGGGCCACTAGTGGGGCTGCTTGCTGAGCCCGTTAGCTTGTAGCTCCCTCCCCGAGCAATGGTGGTGATAGTGGTGGTAACGGGGCCATGGTTGTCTTACCATTGTGGCTGTATATCCGGTTCATTTGCTCCTTACAAGATAGACGTGATTTGGGGATCTTGTTGGGTTGGTCCTTTAGAGACTTCCAAGCCCTTTTACCTCCATTGTCCTTCATGAGCCCCCCACAACCCCCCTGAGAATTAGCAGGGTGTTTGTCTTCACTTTGTCCCGGAAGTCCCCCAGGGCCTGGGAATCTATAGGGGTTGGACCTAGCTTTGATGTCCAGGTTCTCCACACCGCCTCACTGCTTTCTGGCTTTTGTTCAGAAGCAGAGCACTCACGCCTCAGCTCTTCCCGTGGGTATTTTCAGCTGCTGCTTCAAGCCTATGAGGAACGTGGTCCCCACTCAAAGCTGTGGGTGGGTTTCTGCCTCCAGCCCAGGAAGCCCAGGGCCAGACCATAACTCTGCTGCCCTCTTCTGGAATGGCCTGATCTCTCCCCATGCCTGTCCCCCCCTTGCTTTCCCATCAAAGACTGGGCCTTGGCAGGAACAGAGCAAAAAATCTGTTACTGGTGGACACCAGTGAAATAGACCCAAGCCTATGTGGCTTGGAAGACATCAAACTGCAGCTTTCTTATTGCTTGTGACTCTTGAGAGAGAAGGGTGGGAACCTGTGCTGCTTCTAGGTACCATTAGCTCTCAGTGCAGAGAGCATTGGATCTGACCCCACGGGGACCCAGACCCACAGACAAGCAGGCTCACCATCACCTTCAGCTTGCTTTGGCCCTGTAAGCTGGAGTTGTTCCCCCTGCCTGTCACACATTTGTAGGCATTTCATTTGTTTGACAGGCCAGGCAGTGAAATACTTTAAGTGGGACTTCCTCTCTTCCCAGGAGCAGAAGAGACAGAGCTGGAACCCTGGGTCTCTCGAACTCCATCCCAGGATTCTTCCCAGCCTGGCCCCGCTTTTCCACTTAGCTCTTGCTCTCCCTGTGATCTGGGCTAGTACTTTGCAGATTGCATCAGGGAACCACTTACCCCAATTAAAACAGCCGGGGTGGGGTGGGAGGAAATGGGCTGGGTGTGCTGGGAATGTTTTAGCTAATGCAGGGAGTGCTTTTTAAAAGGCAGGTAGAAAACTTCTTTCTCTTTGTAGATCAATTAAAGACCCTTCTTAAAATTAACCCCTGGAAGGTACGTATGTCAGTGGGCTGTTTTCTGTGCATAGCTAACTCTGTGCACCCCCACCCCAGCCTCCAGAAAAGACTAGTCTCAGTGCCTTTAGAAGTTTCTGTGAAAGGTGACCAAGTGTTTTTCAAAAGAGCTCCCCACTCTGTGATAAATGCCAGGTAGTGACTGAGTCTGCCCCTTCCCCCCCCCCCCCCCCCATTCCCCTGTGTCCCCTTCCCCTAGAGAAGAAAGCCTGGTTGAGCATTGAAGAGCCATCGCAGGGAGGCTGGGAGGCTGGCCGCACCTCCCTGAGGCCAGCACAGCCTGCTGGCAGCAGCAGGCATGAAGACGGGCATCTTGTCGGAGCCAGGCAGATGGCGTTCACCTGCTCGGGACACGCTCCCTGGTGCAGGGGCCCTTGGAGTTGTTGGGATAATAACAGACAGCTGCCAGCTCTGGGACTGAGCTCTGTGGGCTTTCAAAGGCTTGGACGTGTGTGCGGGGAGAAAGAGCCGGCCTGGGGCCTCCCCACCCGCGGCAGCTTGCCCTGCCTTTTGTTTTGAGATTTGTGCCCCCCTCCCTTCCAGCATCAACATCTGAGCAGCAAGGGCGGTTTAATAGAGGACAGTTCTGTTTTGGAAACGCAAGAAAGCGCCTTGTCGAGTGTGACCTGGCCTCTCCTTTGTCCAGCCTTCCCCTGCTTTGTGTGTGCCTGCAATGGGTTTTGTTCTAAGGGGCAAAGGAGTTGGACATGGATTTGGTGTGTTCCTGGGGTTTTCTTTCATTTTCCTTTTTTTTTTTTTTGGCAGAGGCTAAAGCTCTTGGTTATTTTTGAGTACGAAGCATTTGGAGAGCAAGGGATTTTCAGGACCACTCTAGGGTCTTTTTGAGTTTGTACTGCGTGGTGTAAGGAACAGTGAGTGGCAACGAAGCCAACTTTCTGTCTCCCTGGAACTTTCTCAGCTAGCTGTATACATATGTAAGGACAAATAATTTCTTACTGTGCAGTCGGACTCGAATCCTAATAGGAGCGTTTCCCCAAATGGCTATCAAACGCAAGGCTGCCTGTTCTGAGAACCAGCTTCATTCCTCTTCTTGTATGTGGAGAAGGGGTGTGCTGAAGTTTGCTTTGTTATCTGACTACATTAGGGCTAGAGTCTATGCCAGCCCCTGTCGACTTGGTCCAGCTTGTCGCAGCAGCAGCGTTGGGTCTCATCAGGCTACTTGCAGAATTGCATATTTGGTGGGGTGGTGGGTAAGTTTGAGGGGGGTCTATTAGAAATTTTATAACCTCCTTCAAGGCAGAGTTGATATCTCACCCCTTTGGGCCAAGACTGAAGGCAATTTGGAGTGATGTTAATAAGAGGCGGGGAGATTAGGAAACCTTCCTGATAATCCTACTGCTCTGAATCTGTGTGTTTGCTTATACGCAGTGGGTGCACTGTTCCCAAACAGGCCCTGTTCATTCACTAAAGCACATTCTGTGTGTGTCTCATATACCTCATCAAAAGTGCATTATAAGCTTCCAGATTGTGAGAAAATAAATTTTTGTTGTTTAAGCCAAAAAAAAAAGTTCATTATAACTTTGTCATTGCTAAGTCAGACCAGCTTTTCATCTCATATCTCTAATTATTCCAAATCAGTGAGACTTTTCTTGCACAAACCACCAGCAGAGAGTGCCTTTTTCTTAGATATTTTTAATTTTCGGAGCTGACCTAAGAATGAATCTTTGGAGGTTGATTGGTAGCCTGTCTGGCTCTTCTTTGTTATTTGAATTATTGAGGAGCAGCTCTAGTGGGGAAGGAAGTGTACTTCAAAACATTACTTAATTTATTCTACAAATGCTAAGCATTCAAGGATAAATTAAAATAAGGTGTCTTGCCCTCAAGGAACGTACTGTTGAGTAAAGCCAGACAAAGCATTAAACACAGCATAGTAATGTAGGTTCTGTGCAGAGCCTGAGCCCTAGGGTAAGTGAGGCACAGAGAAGGAAGGAAGAGTTGGTTCTTCAGGCTCAGGGAAAATGTGGGTAGGTATAAAAATTGGTAGGGAAGGTGATGCTAGAGCTGATTGGGGAGCAGAGAGTGAGTGGGTGTTTGCTGGGCAGCCAGGATGATGGGTGGGGAAGCTGTTTCCTGAGTACCTTAAGATTCTGGTACAAGAAGAACAGAAAGCAGAGAATGTGACAGGGAATGTAAGGGGTCCCAAGATAGCAGGGCATGGGTGGCCTATTGAAGGAAGCCTTGGCTTCATTCAACCTGGGAGTCTGGGGACAGGGAATGGATAGAATTCTGCTGAAGTCTTCATTGTTTTGCCATTAGAATCTCAAGTTTGAGTGTCAGTGTAAATGATGATGGTGGGCCCTGGTGGAAAAGGCTGTGGCTATCATTGAAAGAACCTGGTGTCAGGCAGACATCAGCTCTGCCACCTACCACAGCATGATCCTCGGTAATCTAAGCCTCAGTTTTCTGCTGTGTGAAATGGATCTTATAAAGTATTTACATCTTGGTTGGTGTGAAGGTAGATAAAGACAAATGATCACAATAAGTTCTCAGCACACAGAAGCACCAAATAAACGTGTACTGTTTTTATCATCTTCGTAATGATAACCACCATTAACAGCTCCTAAGCAATGTCAGAGTAGTGGCCCTCAACTGAGCCAGCATCTTCTCCATTCATCCCAGGGATAAGCCAGGTAAAAGAGGAACATAGCGTAAGGTGAGGCCATGCTGCGGCCATGGCTTTTTACCTCTGTCACAGTCTGGTTTCGAGTAACCTGATGTTTGCTGATAATGAGCCTGGTGTCCTGGCCTGAAACTCTATGCCTGTTTGGACCTGTAGCTTCCCTCCATCCTGTAGTGGATGCGCTCTGTGGCCCATGGCTCACACCAGCCTGGGGCTTATCGCACCGAGGTGTGCATAATTGCATTCCTCCCATTCTTTCCCTTAGCAGGTGTGTGATCTACTCTCCCTCCTTGGGAAGATGCCCCTAGGTTCTGTGCAAGCAAGACTTGGACCTGTCCTGAAGGTGATGGCAGTCCCAAGAGGGGGAATAAGAACAGAACCCAGGAGCTGCCACCCCAGATAGAAGAGGGCCAGGAGTTGGGGACAGGGTGGGAATAGGCATCTCTTTCACATAGGAGAATCTGGGAAGGGTTACTGAGGAACGTAGCTTTTCCAGGGGACCTTGAAGCTTAAGAGTTTTCGCACAAGTGAGGAAGAGTGGGAGGAAGTCTTGAAGGAAGATAGAATAAATGCAATATGAGAAACAGCAAGTAGGTAAGGGTGACTGGGAGTGGGACAGAACTAGGAAAGGGGAGAAACGTCTGCTAGATGGAAAACCAGATAGAAATGACCCTTTTTTGAGCCATAAAATGCAGTGAGTTTCTTTTTGCCTTTGGTGCAGGTTTTATAAGAATACCCAGACACAAGTCCTCTTGCTGTGGCTCCCAGTTGCCCAGATTGGTAAAGGAAGTCATTGGCCTGCAGCTTGAAGCTTTCTTCCTCTCTTGAGAATGTTCCATGGCCTTGTGATTGCTTACAGCTTTCTGCTGCTCTCACCAGATCTAATTTGCTGTTCCTCGGCCATGACATCTGATAATAGAAAATTTGCTATTTATTGAATGTCTGTCATGTGCTGTCCACTGTGTTAAGCAGGTGCTGTGCCCCCACAGACTGGGGTTGGGGAGGATTTGGAGGACCAGTGGCATTGGGAAGGGAAGGGCCTGAGTCTGTGCTTGGCAATTCCCGGTAAGGACCTTGGGAAGTAGATGATTCCCTTCTTACTCAGTTAACGAGCAGCCTGAAGTCTCTCAGCTTGCAAATGTCAAAGCTGGAATTTGTTAGCCCCAGCCCTGGTTCCTGTGCCGCAGCTCCTTCCGGACACACTGGGCCCTGTTCTCTGCCTGGCCCCTCTTCCGTCATGGTAAATCTCAGCCAGGTGTGCAGCAGTGAGCCTGCTCAATGAGAGCAGTGTTGTGTCCTATGCATCCTGGGCCCTTCTGGTGGTGGTGGTAGGGTTATGGATTGTTTGGTGGTGTCCTTCTCAGCAGACCCAGGCTCATCTCAGCGGATAGCTTGAGAGGCCTTTGGACCAGGCCTGCAGGTGGCTTACATGAGTGAGGACCAGTCTGTCCTCTGGTACCATCCCCAGACTCAACCCCAGCCTTGCATCAAGAGTTTTCCCTTTCAGCAGAAAATCCTGGGGTCTGGCTCCAGCAACCTCGCTGGACTCTGTGCTTGTGCGTGTGGCTGCCCTCTCACCAACTGTGCCTGTGCTTGCGGCCTTTGCACACACTGGACCTTCTGCCTGGAATGACCCGCTCTTCTAGAGCCTCACCTGCTGCGTCCTTTGCCCACTCCCACTTCCTAAACCCTCGTTCAGCCTCACCCTACCAGCCCTTCTTCCTCTGAATGGCCTCAAGCACTTCCACATGGGACCAGCCCTGTGCCCGCAGAATATCTGGTGCTCAGTTGGAACCAGCATTTTCTGGTCTTTTAGGGATGAGGGGGACCCATTCCAGAGCTTTCTATAGGAAATTGAGGCATTGCTGCAGTATTCTGGAAGGCAGCTGGGTGGGTGCCTAGCTCTAGGCCACTGGAGTCATGGTTTCCAGCCCCCTTCTCTGCCTAGTAAGCAGCTTTGTTGCCCATTCTTATCAGAGTCCCCGGGTTGGAGCCCTGTACTGCTTTCCACATCTCATGTCGTTTGGCTCCCACACACCTGAGCAAGCTCTACCCCAGCTAGTTTCATTTTCACCCCTGCCCATCCATCTTGCACAGCCTCAGGGCTACCTCCCATCCTAACCTTGGCTCCAAGCTTCCCCTTGCCTGAAATGCCGTCTTCATTCTCCTGTTCTTTTATCTGCCACCTGCCTATCACTCACGAGCAAACAGAGAGGCAGTGCTGTCCAGTAGAAATAGAGTTTACACGTTACCTTAAAATTAGAGTTTTTTGGTAGCCACATTTTAAAAAGAGTGCAAAAAAACAGGGGAAATTAATTTTAATATAATTTATTTAATCATAAATGAACAGGTCCGAATATTACCATTTTAAGACATAACAAGTATAAAACTTACCAATGAGTTGTTTCCCATACTTTTTTTCATACTAATTCTTTGGAATCTAGTCTGTATTTTACACATCCTAGTTTGAACTGCCCACATTTCACTAGGTCCTCCGTAGTCCTTGGGGTGGGTCGTCCGTGCAGAACTGTGTGGGTGCAACATTTGTAGAGCAGTGAACCTGTTTTATGTTGTCTCCTGACTCTGCCATTTATTGGCCTTGTGGCCTTGGGAGGGTGACTTGTCCTCTCTGAGCTTATTTGTAAAGACCTCCTCCTCCCCTCGTGGAGTTGTAAAATTGAATTTGATGATGCTGGAGGCTCAGCATGGTGCCCAGCACATACTTGTCGCATTGGTGATTGTTTATGTTGAGATGATGAACCCTGAGTAACGACCAGGGTCTGGTATGGTGCCTGTCTATCCAGGCAGTCCATATCGACCTTCTTGAACAGGGAGCGTGGATGACAGGGCAGGAGTTAGCAGGAGTGCGACGTGGGAGTGGTAATCAGGAGAGGCTTCCTGGTGGAGGCACCCCCACCCTAAACCCACCCCAGGTCCTTGGCCTCCAGAGCACTCTGACAACCTTGGCACCCTGGGGCTCCCGTTTGCTAGTGCTTTGTCCTGTGTAATTCATGCGGTGTGCCTCACTCTTGTCTCTAATTGTGTTGTACAGCGTGTACTTTATTATATTGGGCTATAATACCGTGAGCCTGGCAGTTATCTTGTTCACTAATTGTTTCACGTGTCTGTCTTGTCTGCCCTGCCAGATTACAGCTCCTTCTGAGCAGCACGCACTGTCGTCTGTGCCTTTTGTCTGTTGCCAGGGCGGGTGGGACATCAGGGCCCAGGTTCGAGTACCGCATATGCCATGCTGACTTGGTCTTTGGCTGCACAGCAGTCACTCTCCTTCCTTTTACAAATGGGCAGGTTGACACTAGTGATACTGAAGTTCCCATGCAGCTCTAAGAGTCTGATTTAGTGGATATCTGTCCATTTGTTGATCTTTAATGTTCTCCAAGTAGTGAATGGCCATTCCTTTGTTCAGCAAGTATTTATTGAACACCCATGAAGTGCCAGCCATTGGGGAGATCATGATGAGTGAAACAGGATTTCTCTGCCTGCAGGATGCTTAAGGTTTAGAGAAGGGGACAAACGTAAAGGAATAAAAGTGTTAATACACTTAATTACAGTCATGATCTGCATTTATTCAGCAGATCTGTGAATACATTATACACAGCCTTGTCCGTTCTAAGCCCGGGGGTGGGGGGTGCCACAGTGAGCCACAGGCTTCCCCCATCCTCACTTACTGGCTGGAGGGGAAGACTGACACACAGACACATGAAGGAAGTCTTCACACTCATCAGGAGGTGCTTGGAGGGAGAGTGGGGGCCCCAGACTGGGAAGAGTTGGGGGGTAGGGGTCCTTCTGGGGAAACTTTGCCCCCCCTGCAGAGTCTAGAGTGGAGTGCACCAACTTGATGCCTCCCTCCTGCCCATGGTATCTGTCCTAAGGATGGGTGCTTGTGTTTCTGCCTTTGCATGTATGATTTGGGGGAGGCTGGGGGAGGGCTCTAAACACAAACCAGATGAAGGCGGTGCCTGCGGGTGCCTGGGAACAGGGGGCGGCCCTGGGAGCATGTGGCTGGGTCACCCTTTGTAATTACAACACTGTGGTGAAGGCCCCAGAACTGGGGTGGCAGCGGGCGGGGGATGCTGGCTTCCCATCTGCTCAGACTCTTTTCAGCTCTGAATGGATTAGTTCTGTTTGGGTTGGAGCTTACTGTTGTGTGTATTTTTCATCCCCTCTCCTGTTTGTTGTGTCTCTAGCCTGAGCGCCTGCTCAGAGAGAGGCGAGGGTCCCTGTGTGGGCCGGAGAATTGTGAAGTGGCCATTATCCAAACAAGAAAGGGAATATAATTGGAGTTTGTATTCTTCTGGGCCCCTGTGGTAATGAGGATGTGTCTGGGGTTGGGTGGGGTGTCAGGGCCTCCACAAGATGAGATGGTGGGGTGCAGCGGTAGAAACCGGGGTATAGTCTCACGTGGTGCACTGTACCCTTTAGCTTAGTTGGTGCTGTGAAACCAATGCTGGTGTGCTGCTGCTGGTGTCTTTTGTAGGTGGGATGGCTGAATGGGCGCTGTATCATTCCTACCAAGCAATCCTGGTGGTGCTTCTGTAGCAAGGAACTGTAGGCAGAGAATTAATAATATGGGCAGTGTGACATGGTCCAAGCCTCCACATGGACCTGACACTGACCTTGCTGTGACCTTACCCTGAGCCTCAGTTTTCCCAGTCTGTCCAGTGGGGATGTTGATTTCTATCTTGCAGGGTTGTTGAGAGGGGGAAGTAGGTAAGACGTGTTAGAGCGCCATGCCACCCATGAGACACAGGAAGTGTTCAGTAGAGCCTAAAGGGGCCCATCCCTTAAGGCCACACCAGGTGTACTAGTCATTAGGGATGTTGGGAGTGTCTGTGGACACTGCTGGCTTTCTTGATGAGGTTCGGGGAGCTTCCCAACAGTGCTTTTACCTCCTCTTTGAAATAAAAGGGAGTGGTCCATTACTTGGAATAAAGGGCGTGGTCTGTTACTCTTGTTGGCCTTCCCTCAGTATCTCCCAGAAGCCCTGCCTCGGAGTGGACGTTTTGGGGAGAGGGGTTACAAAAGGCAGGGGAGGCAGCCACCGTCTCAGGCTGTCAGAGTCAACATTTTAGCTTAGAATCAAAATTTCACACATGTGGAACAATTAGAGAAAAATAACAGATGGTGTCTGATCAGATGTCACCACTCTGTGAAGCCATCCCAGACTGCCCCACCCTGTAGCAGAAATAATCCTTTCTCTGGGGTCTCGGAGCTGGGTGCAGGGCTCTGGGATATTGTGCATGGCACTGGTTGATAATTGGTCATTTGTACCACGAATTGTGCCGCAGCAAGTGTTTGCTGAGTGCTTCCATGTGCACGCCTGTCCTTGTCGCTTTCTCCTGTCCTAGTCAAACATCAGCTCTCAGGTCTCCGCTTGGGACTTCAGACTTGTGAGTGCTTTCTCTTCTGCTGGGCTCCTGTGTGGCCTCCAGCCCTTTCTTAGGCTCTTCTCTTTTTGGATACTCGGTCCTGAGCCCTCTCCTGAGTGTGGTCTTGCTGTAGGAGCTTTTGGTTGACCTGGAGAAGTCAGTGGAGACTCGGGACAGCCGCCAGTCCAGCACTGCTGACCAGCTATGTGATGTCCACACTCCCTTCTCCTCCCAGGGCCTTCGTTTTCTTGACTTAAAAAAACAAAAAAAAACAAGGATTGGGTTAAACAATGTCTCTCGTGTTGGTTCTGAGACTTGAAGTTTCTTTTGGAAATGATGTTGGCCTGGAAATGACCATTGGTGACCCTTAGCTGGGCCCTGGAGGTGCCTAAGAAGCCATCTGCCTATATGTGCAGATGGCTGATTGTGCTGCAAGGGACCCAGTTGCTGGACATCCCAAGAGAAGGCCCAATTGGCTCTAACTGGCTTTACACAGATTTCCTGGGTGTGGTGACATTTTGTGTGGGCCTCCAAAAGAAAAAACAAGTAGAAGTTGGTGACTGCAAGGACGAGTATGACAGAGTATTTATTCCAGGGCAAGGAAGAATCTTCCAAAAACACTTGGAAGCTTAAAAAGACATGCAGTGTTCTGGAAGGAGGGTGTCTGTGGGAGGAACTGGACCTGTGAAGGGCAAAGCTGTGTGCAGCAAGGAGCAGAGCCCACTGAGGCTGTGAGCCAGCACTGCTAGTGACCCTGTTAGGTCTGTTTGGAGAAAGGAATTCAGAACAAGGGGATGACTAGGGCAGACTGGCCCCAGTGATCCAGGCTTGAGGACCAGGTTCAGGTGGGTAGTGGGAAAGACACTCACTGGGTTCTTACATGGAAACTGAAAAGTCAGGCCGGCCCATCAAGAGCTGGCCAGATTGGGAGGATGGCCCACACCCCCTTGACCCTCCTAAATTTTCTTAATAACTTGGTATCTTTGTGTCCAAGGGGTCGGCTTAGGGGGGGTGATTATAAACAGCTCAGATTTGCTGAGGGCATTTTAAAAAAGCCACTTCTACCCAAATTATCCAAAGAGTGCAGTGTGGTAGAGTCAGAGACACCCTGGCCAAGGTCTGGGCATGTTTGTCTGCTACTGTGGGCCTTCGTTTTCCCTTTGGTGAAATGGTAGGGAGTGGGGGAGACATGGGGCCAATGCCTGAGGGGTACTAGCCTGCCCCCATGACTGCCGCCTTGGTTTTCTGGGGTTTGAGGATCACACAGGACAGGGTGGCTCCATTCTTGGCAAGTGGAGTGGAAAATGCCAGTGTCTTAAAGAGTCCCAGAGCGGGTGGGGATGGGTGTGTGTGTGTGTACTCTGTTGGGCGTGCCCCCAAACATCTCCCTTGGACAGGGCATCTGTGTTAGCTCGGCTTGGAACCAGTACAGAGTCAGTCCCTTCCCTTCTAAAATATTGTGTTCCTTATTAAATATTGATGATACCTGACCCCTACTCCTCAGCACACTCCGGGTGGCTGTTGCCTGTGCGTGTTTGAGTCTCCATGCTTATCCTTGACCCATGGTGGCATCTCGAACGGAGATGTAATGTGTTTTGTTTTTGCTACTTTGGAACCACTGCAGAATTTCTCACCACTGCCAGGCTATTTCCTTGGGATATATTTAGGTAGAGTAAGATGGTCGAGAAGTGGGCAATGTGTACTTGCAAATGGATATTGGCACACGCTGACTGGTGTTCTCCGAGCTGATGACCAGGAGCTGGCTCCTTCCTCAGCCCTCCTCACACTTGTCAGAAGAGAACTGCGGATACTTCCTGGGGGTGGGGTGTGGGGCAGCCCGGGGGCAGGACAAGTCTTCTCTTCCAAAGCTGAAAGCAGCCATTTGGACCCCAGACCACACCCTTCTGCCTTCTCCTTCCCATTGTGAATAAGGTAGAGGGTGAGCGTTACAGAAGGAATGGGGGGAGGCAGCTGTGCGTCCTTCATTCTGCTCAGAAGGGCAGCTGTCCCCTGCTGGGGGGTGGACTTTGTAATTGCCCCCTGATAAGATAGGAAATGAAATCATTTGGTGGTTAGTATTTGTTGAAAGTTCTAGGGACAGCACTGACTCCCCAGGGCGGATGGGCAGATGGGCCTTGCATCCCTGCTCTGAACACTTCCTCTGCTTCCTTTCTGCCCCCTTTGCACAGTGTATCCTCTTCTTTCAGGCTGAGCTTGTGCCATCTCATGGTAGCGTGGCGTGGGCCGGGGCCTCTCTGTCCAAGCGGTCCTCTTAGTCTTCCCCAGGCCTAATCAGCTTATAGTGGGGCAGGGCAGTGCTCTTCTGTTATTAAATTCAGAGCCTCGGTCTGCATGGTGGGGGCAACTTTAATGAGATTAGAAAGCTTAACCGACAGGCCAATTAAATCTGGGCCCGTACCTGTTTGGGCGGCTGTCTAAGCCCCGACCTGCATCTGGAGGCTTCCTGCAGGCCTCCTGGGAGGCTGGCTGGTGAGGGGTGTGGGCAGAAGAGGCCTCCCAATCTGGCCAGCCATCTCTGGACCTGGGGTCAGTTTCCCTTGGTCAGGGCAGAAGTGCAACCCAGGAGGGATCTGCTGGAACATTGATCCAGGAGCTCCCGAAAGCTGGGTCCCTGCAGCGTCCCTGCAGCCTGGAAAGTGTGGGCATCTGGGGTGTTACAGAGCCCCCAGCTGATTTTGATGTGCAGCCAGTTTTGAGAACCAGGAATCAAATCCACATTTTTGTTTTATAATTGAAGGGAAGGGACTCGGGAACAGCCAGCCAGGGCCTGGCTCTGTCACTGTGGCATCCTCCTTTCTTCCCAGCCTCTGATTGTCTGTGGGCAGGGCGTGCTGTTGCCCTTCCACTCGCACCCTGTGTTGTGCTTGTTTCTTTGTGCTTCACACCCCTGTGTAAGGTAGGCCAGGCAGGGAATGGTGACTTCTTGTTTTAAAGTGGGCAAGCTATGGTTGCAGAGACCTGCCCCAAACCAGTGCCAGACCAGAGAGCCTGATTGTAGGGTTTAAGGTCTTTTCTTTTCATGACTGAAGTCTTTCCTAGTTCCCACTGGTGGGGGATGGGGGTGCGATATGTGGGTTTGTGATGACTGGATCCAGGCAGAAAGAACTGTGACCTTATGAAGATACTTCATCCTGATCTTCACCAGCAAGAAAGGTCAGGTGTGAAACAAGGAGCAGAGTTACTACCTTGAAGTTTGTTGGGAGGACTGGGTGAGATCAGCTTCCCTCTGTGGCCTAGTTCCTTAGGACGCAGGCATCGCTCTGAGGCTCTGCAGGTGAGTGCTGCCTGGCTTGTCCCTCCAGGGTGTGGGTCTTTCCTGGTGAAGAAAAGGTAGAGAGGAAGGTTTAGAAGTACATCGCTCTATCAGTATTTATAGAATGCCTGATGGATATGGGCCAGGGCACTGTTCTAGGGAAGCAGCAGAAACTCCACTTTCATAAACTGTGAAGCGGGGTTTATTTGCCCAATTTCCTAAATAGACTGCCAAATCACAGACATCTTGGGAGGCCCAGGTCCCAGACCTTTCCTGTCCTTGATCCAGGTCTGTGGGCTGGAGGCTGCTGCAGTAGGTCTGTGGCACTCCGTCCTGTTCTAAGATTCCAGATTCAAAGTTCTGAAGGCCTATGGATTACCCCAAATCTAATCTGTAACTCTTGTCTTTGGTGGGAAAGACCCAAGCCATGGCCTCAAATGGAATTAGAAAAAATATAGAAGAAAACCAGGCTGCTGTAGGCCAGATTTGCAGCAGAGTGGGGAGCTTGGTCATCCATCAAGCATAGTCTTGCCATATCTATGAGACCTGCAAGTTTCAAGCTAGGAATAGAACCAAAATTGAAGTTTGGGTTTCTCCCAAGATTTTCATGTGTCCATCTTTCAGGGATTGTGTAAGGGAAGAAGCATGGAGGTCTTTGGAAGGAACAGCCCCTCTTTGTCCCTTTAACATTTGGGTTTATGAAAGTATGTTCTGTTCTTTAAAGTTACATCTTTATAAAAGAGAAAAATGAGGAAGACATTTTCCAGAAGAGTCAGGCTTAGCTTTGTCCAAAAAGCTTTCATAGTCCCCTGTCATCAATGGCTATTGATTATTAGACACAGTAAATATTTGGATTCTACTTTTGGAACCAACAGTCCTACAGAGTGATATGATAGTCTTTGTCCATATAATAAGGTCCATTAGAAAATGCTGAAAGAGTCACAGGTAGAGTTTCACATGGACTTGGAAGATGAAGAAATCATTCTGCCCAGTGCCCAGGGTGACCTGAGGGATGGATGGATCCATGGATTGGGTTGGCAGAAAGCAGGAAGGAGGCGGGCATTCTGGTGGAGGGGATGGCACGTTCCCAGGCTGGGGACCAGCAAGTGCTCCCTGCTGCTGAAGCTGAAGGCACTGGAGGCATGAGAAAAGAGAGAAGTTGGAATGGGAGGAAAAGAGAGAGACTGAGAGGAAATCCTAGCCCTTCCATTATCTCCTTGTTTTCTTTACCTCTCATGTCAGCCTCAGCAGTATTGTCTTGTATTGGGCTGGGAGAGGGGGGCATCTTGATTCAAGGGTGAATTGCCTGCTTCTCCTGCCCTTGAGTCAGTGATCTGCCCATAGCCTTTGGGTATGAGTTCAGTGATACTGAATATTCCATTGGGTGCCTTGTGAGAGTGTTGCAGATGGAAACAGGTATCTTCTAAAAGTTCTAGCTCATAAACCTGCTCAGGGACTTAAGTGCTTGCTCTTGGCTGAGAAGCAGGGAGGGACATTTGAGATGGGCATTGATGGATGACTAGGAGTTCTATAAGTAGATAAATGGACAGTGATGGGGGAGCTTGTTGAGCAGAGGAAACAAAAGTAGCACAGTGTCCCCCAGGAGTGGGGGACCTGAGACCTGATCGTTGAGGGGCTAGAGCCATTCCAGGACAAAGCACAGGGAATAGAAAAAGCAGGGTGTACAGCCAGAGGTTCCTGTGGGCTCAGAGCACCTGGTCTTTGCCCCCCACCTCTTGCCCCTCTCTTCTCTCTGACTCTTTCAAGTTCTCATTTCATATCAAGTGAAGGCTTGAACAAGGGAGGAGGAAGAAGATGACACATTCCTCTTGAGTGAGCTCAGGGCTTGCTCTGTGTCTTGTCTCTGATCCCAAGAACCACAGCTGTTAAAAAGTGTGGTTTGGAGGGTCTAGCTGTGAAAAGCAGTCCTCAGATTGGCAGAGGATTCCTTTGTCTGTAGGGCGCATTTTCTGGGACATGGAGAAGGTTGTCTCAGGGTGGGACCTCTGCCTTGCAGTCTGCATCAGCTTCCACCCAGGCCCAGGAGTGGCCCCCTCCTACCTCTGCCTGTTTCCAAGCCCCTAAGGTTCTCAGCCCCTGTAAGAGGCCTTTGGGGAAAGTGGCTCCTTAGGCTACTGGAGCAAACATCTATCTTCAGAGAGGCCGAGAACCCAACTTGTCAGAATAAACAGAAAGATTTGCTTTGGGGATGGAAAGGAGGCTCAGCAGAGACAGAGAGGCAGCTAGATCTTTGCAGCTCATGAAGACCACTCATATCCCCCACTGCATCCAGCCCACTGGGCCTGGTCTTGACCTACTTCCAAAGGGAAAATGACAAGGCCTCCTTGAGGCCACCCCACTCCCTGTTATATCCTTTGTCCTTCTTTGGAATTAAAATGCTTTTTCCAGCTCTAGCTCAAGCAAGTGAGCACTTTTACAGGTGTCTTGGGAGGGGAGGCATAGTGATGGTCCCATTTTAATGACCTGACCAGTGACTGTAGGAGAAGTGATGTGTCCAGGTCACCTGCCAGCAAGAGCTCAGCGGCACCATTGCCCAGGTTTTCTGAACACCCAAAGCTTGTGTTTTATAGGCAGAGGGAACAGTGTGTCCTGAGACATGCGTGAGCAATGCAGGGTGTGTGCACACAGGTGTGTGTGTGTGTATGTGTATGTGTGGTGGTGGTGGTGGTGGTGGTGGTGGTGATACTTGGAGGGGAGGAAGTAGTTGTGTGGATGTAGCCAAATGGTAAGTTAGTCGTTGACTAAGTTAGCTAGCCTTGGAATTTGACCCTTCAGACGTGGTCACTGTTCATGAAAAGCAGGATTTCTGCAAGAACTTTATTCATCTAAAAAATATTTACTGAGCCAGCACCTCTGTGCTGTGTACACCATTCCTTCCTCTGTCCCTTGGAAGACAGCTGGCTAGTTTAATAAGGAGTTAGCCGTCAGATGTGACAGTGCTATGATAAGGCTCACATAAAAGATGAGTTATCATGTGGGGGACGGGCGGGGGGGTGGGGGGGGGGAGTGGAGGAGAGATTTCCAGAGAGGGGCTGGCTTGTGCAAAGGGTGGCTGGGCGTATTCATGAAGGGAAGTAAATATGGGTGAATGAAAGACCTTTGTAAGTTGGCCAATACTAAATCAGTATAAGAAATAATAGGTGTTCTCTTTTTTCTAATGGCACTTAAAGAATCTAACTTGTTGGACCCTGATGAAGGTCTCTACAAAGACTTTTCTTTGTGCTTTCAGTACCATATGGATCGATCGAGGGAGTTGGGGGGTACCCAGACCACCACCTCTACAAGAAATCAATCCCATTTCTGTCTCAGAAGCCAAATTTCTGTCCGATTTTCAGTAGATGAACTGCCCTCAGGAGCCTTGAACTGGTTAGGTCACCTCTGGCCCAGGCTGGGCTCTTGGCCCCAGCCCTTTAGCAGGTTTCTAACCTGTACCCTATAGAATGTCTGTGTTCTAGGATGCTCTGGATCCATGCTTGAGGGATGTTAACAAGAAAGCCCTTCTATGTACCTGGTAGACACCCAGCCAATGGACCTTTTGGTGGCGACCTCTGACGAGGCAGCCCCACCTTGTGCTGCTCCCTGCAGACTTCTGCAGGCCACAGTCAGCTCCTCAGGCAGACGCAGACCTGTTCTCGGGGTGCACTTGGCCTACCTCTTCAGGCTTTTTGCATCACTTTTGGAGTAAACTAAATAGTCAGCCATCCTCCCAGGGCCTCCCAAAAGCTTGCCAGGTGGTCTCTGTTCTGAAATGCCACTGGGTGGGTAGCGGGTGTGGTATGTCTCTCGGGGCTGATTCCTGTGAATCAGGAATCAGGAAACAAGATTCCTGACCTGGTGAATCCTCTTGTTGGGGGTGTTCACATTTCTGTACAATGACCATTCTAGTCCCCCCACCTCAGCCCCACTCCCTTATGTTTGTTCGTAACCTGGGAACTTGGGAATGGTGGGGTGAGGGTTACTTTTCTCTGGTCTGATCCAGTGCAGCAAACCTTCATTGTGTGCCTGGCTGGATGCCCTGCCCAGTCCTCAGAAGGCTTCTTGGACCTGCTGCCTTTCGTCTGGAGCTTTAAGAGCAGGAAGAGCAGCAGGGGAAACCGGGGGACGGCTCGCTTCCAGCAGGAGGGGCCTTCACAGGGGGAGGGGGCACAAGGCAGCATGATCTGTTTTGACGGCACAGTGAGCCCATCAGCATCACAGTGGGCCAGGGTAGCTGGAGGTAGAAGGGACTGATTGTGCGGTCTCACTCCTCCATGTAGCCTCAGGCCTCACCCACCTTAACCCTGTCATCCTATAAATGGAGCTCCCAGGTGGGGTTGACCTGCTCTTGTTCACCTAGCTGGTTTTTTTGTTGGAGTTGTCATTGAGGCCAAGCTATAGCACCCTTTTGTGTCAGCTACAGAATTCGGTAGAGAGGAAGAAATGTGGACTTTAAAGTCAGGTGGACTTGGGTTCAAATCCCAGGACTCCCAGTTTCTGGCCTACTGTGTAACCATGGGTAGGTCAGCTCTCACAGCTTCCCTTTTCTTCTCTAATGTGGGGACAGTAATGCCACCTACCCCCAGAATTGCTGAGAGGGTCAGAGATGAGTCCTAAATGGTCAGGTACCAGGAGACACCTGTTACTATTAGCTGTTGCTGTCCTTTCACTGTTGTGGGCAGTGCAGGGAGAGAGGGGGTGGTATAGTTGAAGCTCATCACCTCCGGAGGAATAGAAGCCCCACTGGGAGGCCTCTCCCGGCCTCTGTGGGGCCCTGGATGGCTGAGACACCCAGCACCCACCTGGTGGGGGACCAGTTAGGTTTCCCCCCACATACATACTCAGTTGCCGGTAACTGGGTAACTGGGCCTGGCAGGTGCCTGGGAGCCAGGTTCCTGGGGTTGTGGGACCAGGTTCTTCACCTTCTACTTTGACAGCATTGATGCCTGAGTGGGAGGCAGGCGGGCAACCAGATTTCAGACCATAGAGCCAGCTACACTGCCCCCCGTCGGCTAGCTGGATGTGCAGGGCTGCCTGAGTGGACAGTAGCAGACTCCAAGTGCCCAGCTTCTTATGCCGTTGTTTGGTCCAATTTCCTTTGCTTTGTGACCTATATCATTCTTTATTTGCTAAACCCTCTGAGCAGGCAGCAGTAGTAAATCAATTAATGACTCCGATGAATCGTTTAATGGCTGACAAAGTAACACTAAAGCCAACAGCTTGCGTCTCTCCAGCAGTACCAAAGGCTGCTTGTTGACTGGGATGGGGGACGAAACAGAGACTGCTAGCTAAATTAGTGCAATTAGTGAGTGCTTTAAAGGCTTAGGTGGCATCTGCTCAGCTCTGAGCCTGTGCATCCGACCCCGCAAGCCACAGCAGTAGGCTTGCTCATCAGTTTCCTCCCGGCCCTTCGAGAGAGCTCTGGGATTCCCAGCCCCTTCATCTATGTACACTCCTCCCTGGCCAAGGGTAAAGTTTTTGGCTCTGATAGCCGGGGACCCTGGTGAACTTTTCAGACTACACATGCTTCCTGCCACAGCAGAGGATGGGACTTCACTAAATTGGGTGTCAGCTGAGCAAAGGGTGGATCCCATTCTTGAAAGATGTTCTGAGGGCCATTCCTTTAACAATTTCTTTTAAACTTAAAAGAGGTAAGTTTCTAGAAGCAGGAGGTTTTTTGTTCTCCGTACACCTCGGTCCTGGCAGGATTAAGTTGTCATTGGAACTAAGCATGTGTGCTGGTCCACGCCAGGGAATTTTCCACTTTCCAGAAGGAACTGCCAGTGTTCTTGTTAAGGAGCTGTCACTGGCCTACTATGACATGTTTACAGTTGTAAGTAGCTCCTTTAAGACAGTAGGGTGTGTGCGTGCGTGCGCGCATGCGCATGTTTTGCTAATGGTATAATCCAGGGCCTGACGCTCATCCCTCTTTAAGAAGAAAACTAGTATTGTACAAATAACATTCTGTTGATCTACACTTCACTGTTCATTCACAGGGGACACCTCTATAGCCCTAATGTCCCTTGTCTTGCGTGTACACTCCTAGGACCAGCTCCCTGTGCCGTATGGCCCATCTGGGGAGGTATTTGCACATGGAGGAGGGCACCCTGGCTAGCATCCATGATATAACCAGGTATTAATTACACGGGGGCTCCACCTCTTACACAAATGGTGCCCTTTGATCCACTTCCCAGAAGAAGCTGGATTCTTCCTGGGATGGTGGGCAGGGCCTTCTGAGCACAGGGAAGCCAGCTCTTTCTCTTGGAAATGTTCTGACTGGGGTGCCTTTTTTTTTATTTCTTAAAAAAGAACTGATATTTTTCTAAACGTGGGGTAGAGAGAGTCCACTCCTTAGAGAATGGGTTCTGTTAGAGGATGCTATCTTCTAACAGCCTTGTCACTTTTCGTTCCTCACACTACTCTGTGTTCATAAGAATCATTACAAGGAAGTGTGTGTGTCATCTGCCTGGTACTGCTCAGGGGCTTCTTCTGTTTGCTCAGCTCCTGTTGCACCCAAGCCCCTTACCTGAGAGTCATATCTGTCAGCAGAGGTTAGGGGCCTCCCTGCCTGTACAGACGATGATGAAGGGCTCAGAACGGTAAAGTGAGGTGCCTGCGAACCCCAGTTCCTGGCATGTGGGAGGGCTGGGCCTTGATCCCAGACTCTGTGTTCCTGGGTGGCTGCCTGTAAGCATCATTTCTGAAATGTATACAGAGAAGCTGGGACACAGCTAAGATCTGGGCTCTGGTTTTAGTACACTGCGACTTCACTTCCAGTTCTGCCTATTTCGAGCTATGTGACCTTACACAAGTCCCTTGACATCTTGGAGCCTCCCGCTTTCTCATCTGTAGTCCCTACTGGGTTGTTGGAAGGTTGTTGGGACAGAAACTGGATAAGCGACACTGAGGTGAGCTGGGCAAGCTGGGTCAGCAGCTGGAGCCTTCTCAGCTTCTCAGACTGGGTGTCTCCCCCCCCCCCCCCCTTAGTGGAGGGGACTGAGGTAGCCCCATCCCCATACCATAAACCAGAGGTGGGATGAAACTCTGGGGAGGGCAGAGGCCTGGTGGGATTTGTTCTCTGAAGGAGAGGCTGTCAGAAGGCCTGGTTTTCTGAGAGGGTTAAGATGACAGCAGTAATCTCTCACCTCCATATCACCTCCCGCATCTTCACATCCTGCCATCCCGTAAGGCCCTGGCTTGAGTGCCACCTCTTCCATAAAGCCTCCCTGATCCCCCTAATCCCTGCCTCTCAGTGCCTGCCCAGAGCACCTTCCCACATCCCTCAGTTCTCTGTCACTGAGACTCATTCCATCCTCTAGACATTGAGGGCAGAGCCCTGCCTCTGTCACCCCCCATACCAGTGGGCACAGTGCATCCCAGCCTGTGCAAGCTCCCACCTACCTGTTTCTCCTCTTCCCGGGGTAGTCTGACAGTTAGATCCAGCAGAGTTAGGAGCTCAGTCTACTAAGGGAAGTGCAAAGACAGACAAATGATGTCAAACACAGAGAAGGCACTGTGCTTATCTGTTTTTCATAAGCATCAAGAAGCACACAGAAACTCTTCTTGGAAGCTGCAGGGGGTTGGTTGGGAGGTAGGGGAGTCAACATTAAGGTAATACAGTTCTCTGTGCCTCAGTTTTCTTATCAGTAAACAGAAACGGCATCTTTCTTCCCAGAGACATTGAGGTGTAAATAGTACCCCCTTCCCTCTTTCCTGGCCTCTGGGATCAGTTGCTTTTCTTTGCATTCTCTCTCTGTTTCTGCATTCATCACCTCATCCCAGGGGACAGAAGTGAGATGAGGGCTTTCTGGAAGAAGCTCTGGTGTCAGAACAGCCCCCACTTGGGCCTGGTGGCCTGGCTATGGCAGGTTGAGTGAGGCTTTTTTGCCTACATGTGGCCTGGCTGAGAGCTCAGTATGACACCCACTGTTTCATTGAAGCAGTAGGACCAGCTACCTGGTCTAGAGCTGAGCAGAGGCCCAGGGCAGGAAGGTTTGTCCAAATCACACAGTACGTGGTTTGCAACCAGAGCTCCCTCAGTCCAAGGCTCTTCCAGAAACACCAGGCAATACTAGTGTACTCCCCTTTAGTAGAAGGGAAACTGAGGCTGAGGTAATCAGCAGGGCTCTGATGTGGCAGAGTAGAGACCAAGCCCACATATTCTGATGACTGGTGTGGTTTTGCCTTGTCCTACTGTGAGCCCCACCTCAACTTAACCTAGCCCTTTTCCCGAGTCAGCTCACTGTGATGTTCTGATTGGAGAAGCTTTTTGTAGCTCGGAGCATCTGCTGCTGGACCCAGGGCCCTCCTTTGGCTCTGGGAAAGGTCGTCCACTTCTCCATCCCCATCATGGCCCCCTGGGTATTTGGAGGCAGGGATCTTGTGTCACTCCTGTATGTCATCTGAACCTATTTTTAACACCAGCTGGTTCTGTCTCTTCATGTAGCAACAGCTCTTGTTTTCTCCAAGCTGCAGAGTCAGAGCCCCTGTTCTCCAAAACTGGGTCTTTTCTGTGGTTTTACTGTGGTCCATGAATAAAACCAAGAGGCCTCTTCCTGTACCTTTCCCTCTTTTTACCCCACTCTCTGTCTCAGCCTTTCCATCTGGGTGATGCCCTTTCCTCTATCCTCTTTATTCCTCAGTTACATCTTCAGTTTGTCGATGCTGCTAAAATTCCCTCTAGGAAACTTGGCCTGGGGAGGGATCCAGTTCACTCCAGTTGTTTTGCACAGAATGCCAAGTGACACCAGTGCAAGCATCCTTCCTTCCTCCAGACACGAGCATCACTCACAGGCATTTCTCACTTGCCCTCTTCATGTGGTCAGTGCACCAGTGTCCATATCCATTCCCACACACAGCCATACCCATGTACCCCGGTGTCCTGGCTGCCTGGCCACGTGGCCTGTGTTGAGTTTCAGTCAAGGAAGGCTGCACTTGGTGGTTTTGCCTGTGGGCCCTGTGCTGCTACACGCCAAGGCCTGAGTATTGGGGTGGGGCGAGGAGAGAAGGGATTTGTAGAACAAAGTTCCATTTTGCAGCCTTGTAAATCAGTCAAGAGGGGTTGGCTGACCTGGCAGGAGTCCTGCGGTTCACTCTGATCATTTGTTATTGTTCAGTTTTCCAGGAGCTTCATAGAACCATTTTTAAAAGGCAGTAAAAAGGGGTGGGTGTGGTGGGGGTGGGGGGGTGGGGAGGGTGCCAGGGGCCGGGCAGGAATCCTGTGCTAGTTTGTGAGTGAGGATAACTGGGGTTCTTGGGGTGAGGCTGGAAGATAACTTGTGGGGAATGTCCTCGAGAGCCTCACTTCTTGAAGGAAGCATGGACACTTGTCACCTCCCACGAGATACTCCATTTCTAGATGGGAGGCTCCTGGGAATTTGTCTCTTGATTCCTCTGGGCTGACCCTGCTGTTCTTGGAGCCACAGGGGACTCCGTGTACAGAGTGAGGAGAGGACCACCACCACATCTGGGGCTCACCAAGTCCATTTCCTGGAGCCTTGGACTCTCTGGTGGTGTTGGGGCAGGTTCACCAATGGTGCATTGGGGTGCTTGGTACTGAGTAAGATGAAGTAAGGTGGGGTTCTCAGAATCTACTCTGCTGCTTAGAAGTAAGCCCTGTTGCCTAAAGCAGAAAGTCCGAATTCCTTCACATGGCTTCCAAGGCTACTCCCAGTCACTCCAATTCCAGGGCCCCAGGTTTGAGCCCTACTTCTCCGCCAGGGTTGCGGACGGAGGGGAGACTACATTATTCTGGGGCAGGGGAGGTGTTTAGATGTCCCTTCACTACTGACAACAAGGTTTGGGGTTAGCAGGGCATGCATGTAGTTGTAGCAACACGTGTGAAGTCGGCTGGCGTGTGTCTGGAGCACATGAAGGGGACACAGTGGTTGTGGAACCACCCTAGGCTCATAAAGAAACCCTCTTCTTTAGGGAGAAAGTTATGGGATCAGCCCTCCTTGGACGTCTCCCTGGCTGTGAACAAAATGAAAATACTTTGCAGGGGAACTTACAGAGCTTCAGGGCAGTTGTCTGCAGGCAACTTGGACATATTTCCAGTTGACTCTACCCAGGAGGCTTTGAGGAGGCAGCTGGCTGGAACGGGCTACGCCACCCTGCAAGGCCTGTTTTTATTTAGAAAAGAATTTTAAGTTAGTTTTGTGAAAATGCATGAGTTACCAAACTGCATGCCTGATGCAATGCTGCGTTTTTTGGGGTGTGTATGTATGCATATATGGATGAGTGTTGGTGAGGGGGGTCTGGGGCGGGCACTTGGGGGCAGGAGCCCAAATGTCATCTTGCTATCACTGCAGGCTCCCATAACAGATAGGGTTCTAATCTTTGATCTCTAAATGTTCTATAATGAACAGAGAAGAGTTAAAAATTCAGAGTTCTCCTGAAAGAGAGTCATCCTTCTGTTCATGCAGGAGCTGCTGCTTTCAGTCCTTGCCGCACTGGGTGTGTGGGCTGGGCTGGGGAGAGCATTGGAAGAAGGATCATCTCCTTTGACCCCTCCATGGGACATATGGGGAAACTGAGGTTCAGAGTGAGAAAGGACTTGTCCATGGGACTGAGCCCACATGGATGTGTGGTGGGGGCAGGGGAGTGGGGGAGTCCTCTGGCTGCTGAGCCCAGCGCCCTCTCCTCTCCTGCTCCAGTGGGAGATTTCTGTCCCTGCATGTACTGCAGCCCCAGCCTGCCGTAGGCCTCGGTATAAACACCAGGGGGTTTGGCTTGGGTTTTGTGTTTTTAGAGAAAACTTGCGGGAGACACTTTGCTGAGTGCCTTAATGGAGCTCTAACTCAAAGTTGGAAACCACAGGGAGAGGCCGATTCTTAGCAATCTGGAAAGGCCTGGCTCCAGATGGCCAGGTTTGTGCTGGTCTTTGAATAATAAAAGTCATAATCATTTATTGAACACCTGCTATATGCCTCACCTTGTGCTGGGTCTTGAGATGGGTGAAACAGTCCCTGCTTTTGAGATGTGGCCTGGGGCAGTGTTGTGTTGATAAATACTGTGGAGGCCCTTCTTGGATTGAGTTTTCAGAGAAACTAATTTCTTAAACCCATTTGTTGCACTATCACACCAGTTGCTGCTTTTCATTTTCTTCTCAGTGCTTTGGAAAGTTTTTGTTGTTCGCAATGGGAGAAGCTTTCAGACCTTTCTTTAAAAACAATGTTGTTTTGGGCTGAGAGCTGAAGGAGGAAGGTAGGTAGGTCTGGACTCTGAGGAGGGCAAATGGAAAAGGATCATCTTGAGCCTGCTCTCCAAACAGATGTTTGTTTCCTTGTCTGTAAAGTCGGGGTGCTGTGTCTATCACATAAGCCACCTGGGGGTTTGGGGAGACATGGTGTTCAAGCCCCTGCCCCACTTCTGAGCCAGATGGCTCTTGCCATCCACACCACCCAAGGCTGGGCCTCCACCACATCTTCTCATGCAGTAGGAGCTCTATCTTTCTCATTCTCATCCTAAGAACAGGTGGGTGCCACATTTGTTGAATCAAACACTTTTGCCTGCTCCCACCCGCCTTCTAATTGTTGTTGGTCTATCCAGCCTACTTGACCTGTGGACTTGAGCAAAGACATGACTAACTGGAGAAAGACCTTGTCCTGAGAGGGCACCTCTGTTTTGAAAAGATGTTGTTCTCCAAATTCTCTCTCTCTCTCTCTCTCTCTCTCACACACACACACACACTTTTGGCAGGGGTGGGGAGGGGAGGGAGGTGACTTTTATAAATGATCTGAAAAGTTTGGAGGAATGAGGAGATAAAAATAAGCAAGAAAACTTCCATTTAAGAATTGAAGGAGATAATACTCGTAAAACAGATTGTAAAACTCTGTTTGTTAAAATGGAATGTTAGAGACATAGGACAGAATTAAAAAGCTCAGAAACAGACCCAAGCCTTTGTGAGAATTTGGTCTCTGATTTCAAATGGGTGGGGGGAAATCATGCTGAGGCAATTGAGTGAGGAGTAAAATTTATATTCTTTACCAAAATGAGTTCCTGAAGGATTAAAGAGTTAAATATAAAACTGATTTCTGAAATAACTTGAAGAAAATATGGGTGATGTTTACCTCATCCCATTTTTTTTTTAACTTCTGCTGCTGCTGAGGAGTAATTGTTGACTGTAAATCATGCCAAGCTGCATTTTGACAGAACCACTAACCACATACAAACAGTGCAGCTAATGGATCACCTGGGTATTCCCCCAAGCAGCCCTCATCCCTGATAACGCGGGGGCAGGAGTGGCTTCTCCTCCTCCTGGGTGGGACTGTGGCCTTGAACCTGGGGAGGGGAGAATACTACTCTGCCAACCATCCTAGCACATCTGGGTAGCAGCCTGGCTGCACCCTGGTCCTCATCAAAGCTCTCTATCCCCAAAGCTGAGTGATTCTGACCTCACTATCCCCAGGATGGCTGGCAGAGTCTCTTTAATGACAGAGTTGTTGCTTTTCTGTAGGCTGGGTCATTTTGAAATGTTGGGCTGAGTGGTCACTCTTTAACTGCATCCCATTCTCTTTACCTGGGGTCTTTTCACACACTTATTGAGTCCTTTGTGCTTCCAGATGACCAAGCTTTCTTGGTTTGCAAAACACAGCTCATCCTCTCACTTAATCCTCCACAACTTCGATGAGCACCGTTCCCACTTTTTATAGGAAACGAATGTAGAAAGGCCAAGTGGCTTGCCCACAGCTATCCCTTGCTGTAATAGTACAGGCACCCACACTTGAATCCAGATGTGTTGTTCCCAAGGTGACCTGTTCATCTTGATGCATGCAATGTGTTCGTGGGATTCACACATTGGCTCATTTCCTTCCTTCAGAATTAGAAGTCAGGAGTTCTGGTTCCTATTTTCTAACTGTGAGGAAAAGGAAGGAGAAGCGACTTTTTCAAGGTGGTGAGGGCAGGCTGTGTTCATAAGAGAAGAAGAGGTGTTCCTGACCCCACGGGGCTCACAGAACCAGTCAGACCCCTGGGAGATGATTGGTGATTCAGTTTCAAATTCTCAGTCCTGGTGGGCTTTAGGAACCACTGATGCTGGAAGCAGGCAACCTGCAGGAGGAGCACCTGGGAACTTGAGAATTGGTGGGAGGAGCAGAACACAGTGCCAGGTGGGGTGGTCAGGCCTACACCTTCCTGATCCGCCTCCCCTGCCAGTGTGAGCACGGGGCCGGGCACAGACACGCCGACCACACCAACAGGTGGGACACAGATTGTTTGGAAGGAGGCCAGGCTGGGGCGAGCAACGTCTGTTCGCCCCTGGGAGGCATTTGTTGAGGCAGATGTACCAGGTAAATGCCAGAATAGCCATGTTTAAAATTAGGAAAGGTAACGGCAGTCCCCCACGTTGTGCAGCCCACCCCGCCTTGTGTCCTGGGGCACCCAGGACCCTGATGGGGCCAAAAACACACCTGCCCTCCCCCTCCCCCTTCCTCTCCAGGGACGTTTCCCAGCTGGGATGTGTGTTTATTCATTTAGTTGTAGACATTTATTGGTCTTCTGCTCCCTACAACATGCCAGCCTCTTGGAGAGGGCACAAATATTTATGAAGCCCCTCATCTGCCTTGAGGGGCTTCATAAAGCAGCTGAGTGGGTGAGGCAGGGTTGCCTTACCTAGTAACAGCTCCTGCATGTTGGCCACCCACCACTGCTCTGCAGTGCCTTTGCCAAGTGGTGGGTCGCGTTCTTCCATTTTAGAGATGAGGAAATGGAGGCTCGGAGTTTATCACTTGCCCAGGAAGTGACACCTGAGAAGGTGGTGGTCTTTGAGGAGGGTTTGTGGAGGACGTGGGCAGACAAGAAATGGGGGCCAGGGGTTTGTGGGGGCAGCCTCTGATTCTCCACCTTCCTGTCTTCACAGAGTGCAGCAGCCGCCCCAAGCCCCGTGCTTGGCAACATTCCCCCCAACGATGGGATGCCTGGAGGCCCCATCCCGCCGGGTTTCTTTCAGGTATGTGCCAGGGCCTGCAGTTGGTCCTGTGCTCCTTTCACTACAGACCAGGCTCGGGCAGGTGGGAGGGAGAGAGAGAGAAGTCAGTAGTAGCTCAGTTTGCCATGGTCTAAATACCGTTGCTCAGTGCTGGTTCAAACTCTTCCCTTTCCATCCCTTTCTCCACCCCTTCCAAAAATTGTGGAGGGGAGAAAAGAGATGGAGAGCAGACGCCTCCTGCATGTGCTGGAGTTTGTTTTCTTCACACCCACTGCACAACAGCCGCCTCAACCAGCGAGGCGGTGGGGCAGCTTCCAAGTCGTGTGGAGCTGTCTTTTAACAAAGGCTTTTTTTTTTTTAAATATGAGTAAACTGTTCTTTGTCTTTGTTGTGTTGCTGCTGTCATTGTCATTGTTTACTTTGCCTGTCCAAACTACAAACCTTAGGCGTAATCTAAAAAAATAAGAAAGCCACCATCCTGGCAGGTCTCGGGCTCCTTTCCCTCTGGTTAACCACTTGATTTTTTCCGAGTGTGATCACAGATGGCGCGTCCCACGAGCATCCGTGTCCACTTGCTGCCCCGCCAGCGGCAAGAGCGGGTCCACGTGGATCGAGTCTGGCCTTTTTCAAAAGGCATCTCGTTGGGCTTTCAGGGCTTTTCTGTGTTGTTGGTGTTGGGTGGGACTGCCACCCTCTTGGGGATCTCCTCTTCCATTTCTGCCATCCCCTCCCGGGGGGCTCATTCCATTTAAACCAGGTTGAGATTGGCCCGGAAGGTGCCGTCTTGGAGTGGTATCAGCATGCGAGGCTGGAAGGAGCTTTCATGATGAAGCGCTTGAGGGTAATATCCCATTCTTTCAGACCTTTCTGCGGCTGGATCTGAGAATCTGCCTGAGTTCCGCACAGCCGTTCGAAAGGTTAGCACTTACAGATCAGAATATGGAAGGAGCAGTTGTATGGAAAAGAAGGTCAAGATTTCTCTGTGAAGCCTAGGAATTCTAAATGGGGACCACTGAGACAGGCTCAGTAGAAGCCAGGGTTTCACACATTGCCTGTCCACAGTGGGGCCTGGGCTGCAGGGGGCAGGGGGCTCCCTGTCACTGGAAGGAATCTGAGCAAAAACGGGACATATGCCTCTTAAGAGATGGTAAGGGTGGGAGATGACCTAGACGACACTTCTGCTTTGCCAGATTTCACATTTTGGTTGATGTTAACTTCCAGGAGAAAGGAGGGTTAGGACATGTTGTTCACCAGCCAAGAAGGGAGTCAGTGAAATACATATGTTCCCTGAAAACGAACAGCAGGTTGTCCATCAAGGTGGCAGTGAGGGGAGTGAGAGGGACATAGGTATGGCAGTTCAAGCATCTGCATGAACATACATGTATCTATATGCATTCCTAGCATGCTGCCCAAATTGGGGCCTTGTCCCAGGGGTGGGAATGAGTATTTGCCTCAGAAATTGGTGTGTAGACTTCATATTGGACCAGCCCAGGTATTGCCCAGGGCTCAGCTTGGGGTAAGGCCACAGGCATCAGGAAGAGGGGCCAGACTTCAAAGAGAGAGTAAGATGTTTAAATTGTTGGAAACCCATGGACCCAGGAAAGAGAATCCCGGAGGACTCCTTTCTGCCCTTCCCCTAGAGGGAAAACCCAAGGGGCTGCTGCTGTCTGATCCGTCATCCATGCCAAGAGGCAGCCGCCATCTGGCCACTGCACATAGGCTTTGTGTACCCAGCTGGTGGTCTTCCCCACAGATGTTCTATCTAGTTGGGACTTCTTTCCTAGGCTCGTATGTCCTCGCCCACGATGCCATGGATGCCCTTGAAACAGTGCAGATATGGCTTTCCTGCCTGGTAGGCAGTCCACCCAGGTACCAGGCTCCATCTGTGGGCCTGCTTGCTGCTGTCTGGGTGCCCAGTGTAGGCCTCTGTGGTGGGAAGAAGTGGACAATAGCCAGCTGTATTTTCTTAAATAGGCCATTAACTTCTATTTTAGCCTGAGTCTGGGGCAAGGCAAGGTCTGCCTGATATGTGGGCAGCTCTCAACTTCCTGCTTTGGTATAATTGTCCATGGTTAAGGCCTAATTTCAGACATACTTCTTGGGCCCTCCCCTGTGACGTTCAGGGGTGTGTGGTCAGAGAGCCCAGACTGATTCCTGTCCTTATTTAGCCGCCACCAGTCATCATCACACAGAGGTGACTTTTGGACCCTTTTGACTTGAGGTCTTCTCTGATGCCCTGTCAAGGTGAACCATCAAGAGCTGGCTGGGTCATTGAGGGCTTTGTGCCCTGGTCTGTTTCCTGGGTGACTTCGGCCACCTCCTCTCACAAAGGAAGACGTCATTCCCCCATCAGTCAGATGAAGGCGATGGGGTTCTTCCTGGCCATGATGCTGAACTGCCTGGGCTGGGTCACTGCTAAGGGGAAAGGGTATTTCTCTGGCAGGAGGTAGGTAGTGGTTGCCCATTTCCGGAGCAGGCCAGCTTACAACAGGAGTATTAACTATTGATTGCCGGCCCTGCCCCTCGCTCATCTTGTAGGCGGTCACTCCCGATATTAGAAGGGAAGTAGAGATTGTATCAAGGATTTTATCTGCTACCAACAATTGTACTTCTCCCCCCTGCTTGGCTGCGGCCTGGGCAAACAGCTCTGCAGCAGGAGGATCTTTGTGCTAGGGAACCAGCCGCGTTGGCTGATCCAGCTTTGGCCAGACCCTGCCCCAAAGTGGCTAGCCCAGTTTTTAGGTTAGGTCTCCACCCCCAGTTGGTGCTAAATTTAGAAGCCAGCAGGTCCTCCAGGGTGGATGGGAGGGAGCAGCTGTCTGCCCCCCCACCCCCCATCCTGGCCCCTCAGAAAGTAACATAGGGGACTCCCTTCCTCAGGCCTCTGACTATTAGGCTGCACCTGGGGTCAGAAGGTCTGGCCATCCATACATTACTTAGTTTCCATCTGTTTATTCTTTCTTACTCGGTGTTCAGGTTTCTAAGGTGGACAGTGTCTGTCTGGTCCTGTGACGTGAGATGTAACAGCAGGTTATAAGGGCTGACAGGGAGGTGGTTTGGGACCCGACCTGACCATACTTGTTATTGGGGAATATTGTAGGGTTCTGGGGGTCATGGTAGAACATAGCAAGGGCATTCTAATTCTGTGTTCCTTGCATGAAGACTGCCTTTAGCTTGGCACCTCCAGCACCTGGCATGTACTAGGGCCCTGGGAAATTTTGGACAGAGTTTGTTTGTATTGTTCACATTACAGAAGTGGAGCCAGCCAGCCCCAAAGCTCTAGATCAGGCATTCTGACCAGGCTTGGAGGGTCTGGGGTAGGGGGAAACAGGGAACTGAAGCCTGAGGACGCTTGTTCTAGTCCCCCACTTGCTCTCACCCTTGCTGAGTGACCTTGAGTAAGGTGTTTTCCTCCTCTGGGCCGAGGTTTCTCACCAGTAGATGAAGCCGGGTAGACCAGATGGCCTCTGAGGGCCCTTCCAACTACCAGTAACTTGGATTTTCTGCTTTGGATCCAGATGGATTTTACATAATCAAGCAGTGGCATTTTTTTCATGCAGCTTAAGTAAGTTGGGCTGCACATCTGGCAAACTCGGCTTGGTTTTGGCTGAGCCCCACTGGTCTGGGTGGGTCCCTAGCTCCTTGGCCCTAAGGTGGTTCTAAGGGGGATACCATCCGAAGAGGATTTCTAGGTCCAGAGCTGGGGAATGGTGGGGAAGGCAGGGGTCATGCAGAAGGGTGCATCGGGTACAAGCTGTTTTTGTTCTTGTTTTGTTTTAAATTCCAATAATTGTTTTCAGTTACGTAGTGTTTCTAGACATGCAGCTTACTTTCATTTTTGATCCCAGTGTTTCTGCACAGGAGGCATGGCTGATTGGGAAAGTGAGACTCAGAAAGGTGACCTGCCCGAAGTTACCAGCCCAGGGCTGTAATGGGAACCTAAACTTAGCCTTCCTGGTTCCTGATCCTCGTGTTCTTCCATAGCAGTCAGAAAGCCCAGATGCAGACTCAGGTCTGATTGTCTACAGGAGGAAGAGAGACTAGAGGACAAGAGAAAAGGAAGGAAGTAAAGGCAGGAGAAATAGACTCTCTAGCTATCTTTCTCTTTAAGCCAATGTTTCCATTCCAATGCCAGCTCTGATTGGTTAGTGGTGGCTGCTGAGAACACTGTGTGGAGAGTGATTCTGAAGCTGTGTCCAGGCTTAACAGATACTGACTGGCCAGGTGTACCATGAAATGAGCACATAAATGATAGTGTGTGTTCTACGTACTTGCCATCCCCGATGTAGTCCAAACTTCTCATTTATAAATGTTTGGAATAGAAGCCCAGAGGCAGATGTGACTGACCATCATTGGCCACCTCTGATGTGAAGGCACAGAGCTTGACTCTAGGCCAGAACTGAACTAACGGTAGTCTGAGCACCCAGCTACCAGCGAGACTGACAGATGAACTGGTGCCCTGTAGCTGGAAGGGAGAGGCCTGCCTTCCCAGACAGGAGATTAGGAAGGGCTTCCTGGAGGCAGTGCAGCCCTGACTGGGCCGGTGTCTAGAATGAGGTGGGAGACAAAGCTGGAGAGGTTGCTGGTGCTTGTTGATGAGCCTTGTTGGAGAGTGCGGGCTCTCTCCGGGGGACAGTGGGAGGCCACAGGCGTGCCCTGGCCTGGATAATGCCTTGGCCAGGTCTGCAGTCCAGGACAGCTGCTCTGCAACAGCTCTGGCGGCTCCGTGGAGGTGAGGACTTGAGTGCTGCACACATTGATGATGGACGCTGGCAATGCAGAGACCCAGCAGGAGTCATAGGGCTAAAGACTGTGCCTTCACTGGAAACACATCCCTGGGGGAATCCAGCTTCTTTTGCCCAAATTTCAGCCCATCCTGCTCTGAACACCCCAATACATTCTGCTATTATTGGCAGAAGGGGGTGACACATACCCCATTCCAGTGAGTCATTTCTGTTGGCTTAGCCCAGCCACCTTGGAAAGAGATTGAAATCTGCCCCCAGAAAATCATCCCCATCAATTACAGGGGGAGAGGAGGAGGAGAAGGAACAAGTGGTGTGGATAGCCCAGGAACCAGAGAAATGATCCAGAAAATAAAAGGGAGAGAGCTGCACACATGACCTAGGGCCTCTCCTGTTGAGATGATAGGAAACCCTTCTCTCCTCATGCCCCGCTGTAGTAGCTGGGCTTTCTTTGAGAGAGAAGCAGCCTCAGGAGTGCTCTAATGACTGGAAATATCTGAGTTCCACCATGTAGCAGATACTCCGCCCTGCCTCTGTGAGGCTTCAGCCTGAGGTCTCAGATCCTTGAGAGAAAAGAAGAGGGAGGTCAGTTTGAGCCTTTGTAGGGAAGACATTTCTACCACCCGTCAATTTATAACACCAGTGAGGTAGTGAGCGCCTTGGCACTGATGGTAACCAAGCAGAGACTGGATGCCCAGCAGAGAAAGAACCTTAGAACTTTGAGCCTTGGAGTGGGGTGCTGTGTTTCCAGGGAGGGTCAAAGCCCGGTAAATAAGAATATGCCGTTGGCAGGAGCTGGGCCGAATACTGTCCATTTCCGGCCTTCTTCTCCTGCGGGAAGCAGGCAGCAGAAGCTGAGTGAGCTGACGTTCCTCCTGCCAGAAAGCCGCTACAACAGGAAAGACTTCTCTGTGCTGACCAGGGCAAGTCTAGGGGTTTGGGAGACTTGTTTTTGTGGTTTTCAAAGCCTACTAGGGAGGATTTCATGATTGGGGACCCAGGTCCCCATTTAACAGATGGTGAGTTCGAGGCTGGAACCTAAACCATGTGAGACCTTGTCAGGCTGGTTGATTATCCCTTCACCCATGGTCCAGGTAGGTCTCTTAAGGGCACAGTGACCTCCCAGTCACCTGGCCCTGTTGAGCACTACAGACTAAGGAGGCAGCCACGGACCTCACCATGTCTGGTAGAGGAGGCAGGGAGTGGTTACAGGGAGGGGCCCATGCCATGGGGACAGGCAAAGGGAGAAAGAAACTTCCCTGGTCTAGAGGCCATCTGGGAAAGCCACCCCCAGGGGCTGGCATTTGAGCTGAGGCCTGTGTAGGAGGCAGTGGCCAGTGGGGAGGGGGAGCAGGGTACCAGGACAGGGATGTAAAAAAGGGCAAGTTTGGGATGACAGGAGGCCTGGATGGCTAGGCCAGGGGGTGGGGGTGGGGGTGGGAGGCAGAGCCAGGTGAGCCACCACAAATTAAACCTGCAAGACAAAGATGAGAGTGGTAAAAGGTTCCTAAGAAGGGAAGTGGCATGGTCCCAGGGAAGGGCCCTCCGCAGGCTGGCCAGTGAGAGGTGTGAGGGGCCCAGCTGTGGTCCCTGTGGGAGGTGGCCAGGGCCTGAGCTGGGGTGGGGACTGGGTGCAGTGGCCCGTGCTTCCCTGCCAGGCCCCTTGCTAGATACTGGAACTGGGTGGGAAGCAGAGCCGAGGGGAGCCCAGGATCCTAACTATGCTGAGTAGGTCTTTGAGGTATAGGGGCTGTGGTGGTGAGAGGCGGAGTGAGCTGCCTTCTGCCCTGCCGGGGCCCCTCATGTGGCCCGTGGCTACCCAGCCTAGCCCTCCCTGGCAGCTCCAGCCAGTGTGCTCAAGCCTCAAGTGGAACTGTCTTGACCGCGTCTTCCTGTTCCTGGTTGGACACTGTCCGAATCAGAAAAGACATCCCCCTTCTGTGATTCCGTTTGACCCTGTCAGGTGGGCCTGCAAGCTAATAGCATTCTCATTGTGTGGATGAGGAAATTGATGCTCCAATTTGCCAGAGTTGCTCAGGGAAGACAGGCCTGGACAGTGCTGTGGGAGCCAGAATTTCTTGGTGAACCCCTTGTCGATTGGGGAGCAAATCCCCTCCCCTTCCTGGGCCCCCTCTCTGACCCTAGCCCCTTGCCCTGTCTGCTTTCCCGTGGGCAGACGGCCTCTGACAGATGCGCTGACCTGTATGTGTGAGAATGGACAGAGGTGCTTGTCAGGGACAAGTGCAGCCGAAGCCCTCCCACCCTTGTCCTTCTTACCTACCTCCAGACTGACAGAAGGCAGGGTCACCCCTGCTGAGAAGAATTAGAGAGCAGGCTCGGCACCCCAACTGCCGTCCACCTCCCCCCACCCCCACCTGTTACAAGCTGACGGCCCTGGGGTGGCGGCAGCCCCCTCTGGTTACTGTGATAAACCAGCTATGAGGTTTAAGCCTGAAGACACCGGTCCTGGGAGTTAGGGGCCCTGGTTTAAGTCAAGCCCTGCTGCCAAACAGCTATGTGTCCTTAGGGAGCCATCCTTCCCTCTCTGGGTCTTCGTTTGCTCATCTGTCCAGTGAGGGGTGTTCAAGAGGCTTTATAATCCCCTGGCCACTCTATAGCACTGTGGTCTGGACTGGTATCGCCTGCCTGCCACTGGATCTCTCTCAGCAATCTCCTGGCGTATGTGGAAAAGCCAGGACAGGAGAGAGGGAAAAAGCCTTTTCTTTTTGCCAACACCACCTCCACAAAGGTCAGGCTGTGCTTCGGCCCCGCCCAGCAGCCAGCTTGGTGCCTAACGTCTGCCCAAGCGGCAGACGACCAAACTGGGCTCCTAGCAACAGTGGACAAAAGGTTACTCCTGACATGCCAGGCTTCCTCAGCCCCCTTGCCCGCCCTCCCTCCTAAAAGGGGGAAAAAAAAAAAAGTTGCAGCCTTAACTGGAGCGTGTGCCTGTGTGCACGCGTATGGGCATGTTTGTGTCTGCACACTTGAGCCGCCTCTGCCCCCCCCCCCGAAAAAAAAAGTGAACTCCACGTGTCGCACCGTAACTCTCACTGATGAAATGGAAAGTTGAACATAAATCAATGTCTGCCGCCCTGTTAGCTATGCATCAGCAGTCACTGCCTGGGAGATTTGCTCTGTATCGGTAACAAAGCACCCAGTGGCTCCGTGGGCCTCGGCTGCCCCCTAACGCGGAGCCAGCCCCACACCAGGGAGCCCGCCCCACACCAGGGAGCCCAGTGGGGGCTGCAGCCAGCTCCTGGCTGCCTACCTCTGTCCATCCCCCCTCCCAAGAACCGTCCCCCTATGTTTTTTCTCCCTTCTGGGTGAGAGGAAGGGAGCGTCTTCGGAAGACCCTTGGACCTTGGAGGCCTGGGCTGTGTGCTGCTGCTGCTCCTTGCGCCCTGGGAACCCCAGCAGCTGGCCCCTCTCTGTGGGCCTCTTCTCCTGAGCTATAAGCTGATGCCAGATCTCTGACTTTTATGGATCAGATACTCAAGGATTGGTGTCAGCAGTTGCCTTCACCTCTCGTTTATTAAGAGCTTGGACTGGTTTATCCTTTTCCCCTTTGGACATGGGTTTTTACTTTGGTTTCTCTTAGAATTGAATTTTTCTCTCTGCCTGGTAGCTGCTCTGCGGTGGGTTGTCCTCTTTCCCTGCACTGTGTCCGGGTCTGATCCGCCACACGGTTCCCTGCCTCTTCTGGGGGGTGCAGGGAACCCCCTGTGCTTTTGTTTTGTCTCTTCATAGTTGGCTAGGAGGTAGACCCTCCTCTGCTTCTGCCCCCACCTTTATTCTCTGCAAGTCATGCTGAGGTTTTTCTCCTTTAAAAAAAAAAAAAAAAGTCAAATTTCTCAGCCCTTGCAGCAGAAGCTGCAAGGTTTGAGGAAGAAAATTCCAAAGGAATCCTATAAGAGCACACCTTGGCATTATGTGGATCAGGATCGACCCCCTGAATAAGTTCACACCACCCTGAAAGGCAACTGCCCTTCGGGGATTCTGGGCTGGGCCTGGGGCCAGGGTGCTGGCCTGGTACTTAGTGGGTACCAAATACGCCAGTCAGATTGGAAGGTTAAGCACTAATGAGTCAGTGAATCTACTAAGTACCAGGTCAGGGGGCATTTCTGCATCTCAACAAGTGCTAAATGTGAGGTGCTGGGGATATAGCAGGAGACCCACAGTGTGGGTTCTGGATCCAGGTTCTGTTTCTGCCTAAATTAACACCTAGCCGACCGTTCCCTGACAAGCTTCCTCTCCCAGATGGCTCCCTTGGGATAAAGGACGCCCCTGGGCAAGGCCCACCAGTAGCTCTGACCTTGTCTTCCAGAAAGCCCTATCCAAAATGTGGCATAAGACTTGGTAAGAGCATAGGCAGGGCCACAGCCTCCGGGACAGATGCTGGGCCTCTAAACTGGGGGACACCACATGGGCCTTGTGTGCGGGGCAGGGAGAGGGCAGGAGGGTACCCAGTGGGGGGCAGAGGCCTCCTAAGGTGAGGTCCTCTGAAGAGAGGCCCCACAGTGCACAGTAGCTATGAGCAGGGGCCCTGGAGCAGGCCACCCATGCCACCTCTTGCTTCGGGCAAGGTGCCAGATGTCTCTGGGCACTGGTTTCCTCAGCTGTGCTGAGCAGCAATCAGTCAACACACCATCATGCCTCCTTTTGGAACGGTGATGAGAACTGATATTCATATAAATATATGCTGGTGTTCAGTAATGATTCATTGCTACCACTAAAAGATGACCTGTGGCTTTGGGATCCATGTTGGCCAGTGGTCAGAATCCAGTGGCTGCGCCCCTGGAGCTCCTGTGTGCCCTTTGGCTCATCTGCCCTCTGTGTCCTGTCCCTCCCCCACCCCCTCTGAAGGTGCAGTGTCCTTCCTGGCGGCCCTTGCGTTGACACATGGGTTGCCTTGAGAAAGTCGGTTTATGTATTTGAACCTCATTTGCTTCATCTGACAATTGGGGGTGAAGAGAGCTCTGCTAACCTCTTGGGGCATCTGTGAGGAAGCCATGAAATGACACCTCTGAACCCCTGCCTGGCTCCTGGTGCAGGAGGCACTCGGTCCTGGGTTGTGGACACAGGGCTGTTCTTTTATGTAAGCTAGAGGCCAGGTGGACCTGGGGCTTCAAGCTCATCCAAGGACAAGGGTCACTGTGAGCTTTTTCATTTTCTGGGAGGCTATCTTCACACAGCCTTGGGGGCAGCGATATGTGGAAAAGGACCTCGGTGGGTGGTCTCATGATTCATTGGCTTTTCAGTGCTTACCCCTCCAATATGACTGGCATTTTAACACCTACTCAGTATCAGACCCTCCTTGGGACCTGCCACCTTGCTTCCTTCTTCCCAGATCCACCTGATGGGAGCCAGTGGGGGAGGTGGAGTCAGGGAAACCAGTTGTATGTCCAGAAGCCTGGATTCTGTTCCTACCAGAAATAGGCTCACCAGCCCAGGGGCCTGAGTCTTTGCTTATATTTCTGAGTCCTGTCACTAGCTGGTGCCACCTGGGGTCACCTGGGGATTATTTATTTGAGTTTGTTTCCCTACCTGTAAAATAGGAGCAGCTTCACCTGCTTCACCAGCTAGGTATTTGGGAATGTGGTGGGTATGAAAGGCAGATCAGAAATTTGCACAAGGGCTCTTTCCCAGGGGTTGGTGTTCAGTCATTGGTTCCTTCAGCACACATTCAAGAGTGATGGCTTTCTACCTGGTCCTACTGGGCTCCCAGGGTAGAGGGGCAAGATGGTCCCTGGCCCTGTGTGTTCCTAGTTCATGGGGCAGACTCTAGCCTGGCCTAACTGCAGGTTACTGGGGTAGCTAGTATCCCCTCCACCAAGTACTCTTTCTATCAGTGGTGTCCCTTCGTTAAAAGAAGAAATCCAGGTTCCTGGTAAGACAAGAGTTGATTATAATCTAGCCCCTGCTACCTTCATCTGTTGCTAGGCCAGTTGCTGATCCCTGGGACAAGGACCAGAGCTTTCGCTCTCAGACCCAGCCTCTGCCCTTCTAGCTTGTCTACGTGACGACTTTTATGGGTTGCAGAATTTTCCCTCCCTTTCTTGAAGGCTCTTCAATCTCAGGTCACTTTCATTCAAGAAGACTTTGACAAAGTCTTGCCCTATCCTTGCCCAAGATCAAAAAAGATAAGCCCAAAATGTTGATCTGATTGAGTGTCTCTTCTCAGAATTATAGTCCCTGGTCCTGAGAAACTTACTCTGGAGTTGTGGAGGAGAAAGGCCTAAGAGTTTAAAGACTTGCAGCCTGTTCTGAGGCAGTGGCTTTACCTGTCAGGGGCTCGGTCTTTCCATCTGTAAAAGACAACAGCTTTAGAAGGAGTGGACACAGGAGGTGCAGTGGTAAGCAGAAGAAACCCGTCCCTGTCCCTTTGGGGATCAAGAGCTTTGGGGGTAGAAGAAATTAGGGGCCACTTGGAGGGCCAGGCAACCCTGTGGAGTTTGCTGACAAGCACCCAGCATCAGGAGGCACCATGAGGGTCTCTTAGTAGGGACTGTGCTTCCAGACTAGCTCAGGTTAGGATGTGTTAAGTAATGGTAGAAGAGGGGAAAGCTTCCTGCAAACAGGGTAATAGGAAGGCTTAGTCAAGGAAAGAGGTGGTTCCTGAAGGATTTCACCCTGATATATCAGCAGCCTCCCGTTGGTGAAGGCCGGCACCCTCAGTGTCTCAGTCCTGCTCTCTGTGAGGAGGTAGGGTGGCCCGTTTCATAGGCGAGGTAAGTGAGTTTCAGAGAGCACCACAGGCCATCCTCCTGGCCCGTGAGTCTGGGGCTCTTACCACAGCACCCACTGCACAGCTGCCCCTCACGTTTCCTCTTAGGAGCGCCAGGTTTCATTAGCACGCTGCCTGGGTGACTGTGGGCAGGCTTTCTAAACCGGTTTCTCCAGAGTCCTGGTTCTTTCCCTCACCGTATCCTGTTGCTTCTCTTTAGCTGAGAAAGGAAGATACAACCTTGGGCCATTCCCCAAGCTTCTCAGGGAGGAAGAGGCATGAGAATCCACCCAGTCATTTGGAGCCCCCAAAATTACCTCTTCCCTACTCAGCCCTTTTTGGCTCAGTGGATGATCGGGGTTGGGTTCCATCGTTCTGCGTTTGTGGTTGCCAGAGTCCCACATCTCACCTCCTAGTTGGAATGATGAATCTTTACTTTTTGGAATTGTCTGTCAGGGGCACGAAGGTAGGGCAAGGAAAGCTGTGTACGTGCCTCTGTCTGGAGAGTGTAAAGTAGAGCAGGAATTCTCTGGGTAGACGAGGTATTGCCTTTTTAATATGCACCTCGCCTTCACTGTGCTGTCATGATTAACAGTGGAGGCTGAGTGCTGGGGAGAGGTGTGTGGGGCTGGTGGGCAGGAGGCGGGATTATCCATTTTCAGACCAAAAGAGACTGGTTTGGGTGGGTGGGGATTTGTTTCTCTTGGCAAGGTGGGCGTCCTCTCCATGTGTTCTCAGGGAGTGGGTGGCATTGTTCTGGATCCCGGGTCTGTTTCTACCTCCCCACTTACCTGCAGTGAGCAGATGGGAAGGAAGAGGTGTGCTATCTGGATCCTGTCTGGAAACCCACATGACTGGGACTGGGTGTTGAAACCGTTACCTGGTCCTCTGATTCCCAGCTCTTTTGCTAACATTAAATAAAGAGGGCTGGCTGGTTAGGGCTGCAGTGTGGCGTAGTTGGGAGCAGGTCAGACGGAAGGAGCCACTCAGGGATGAGAATCTAGCAGGTTTCCTCATTCTGTGTAGTCAGTGAGAGATGGGAATAAACACCTCAGAAAGCTACAAACTCAGTATTTTCCAGTGGCCACAAATCTTGATTTCTAACTTGGAAAGAGGGCAGGGAAACATCTTTGCAAAGGAACAGAATGGATGCGTGATTCTCAAGATCTGATCGCCATTCTTTTGTACCAGCTCCCAAAAGTGAATGCCCTTGCTGCTTGGCCTGCAGGTCCCAGCCCCAGGCTCACCATCTTGTGTGTAAAGCCCTCCAGCACCATGCCCACGCCGCCTGCCTGTGCCACGTAGATGCCAGTCTCAACTCAGAAGTTCCTTCCATTTCTTCTCTGCCCCACAGAACACCTCTTTATCCTGCCCAAATGTGATTGTTCTGTAATCCCTAAAGCACCTGATACCTGCCCTGTTGCAGTGCTGCGATGGTAATAATTATATTTTGGTCTCTCCAACCAGCCTGGGACCCTTTGGGGGAGGGCCAGAGTGCCGCTTGTTTGTGTGTATCCAGCGTTTTAGTGCATAATCAGCCTAGGGTGCTGGGACTCAGTGGCTGGATGCATGGCCAGGTGGGCGTGGCTTCTGCTCATACGTTCTGGGTGTTAGCCCTTTTTCCTGTGTCTCTGAAAAGAGTGCCCAGTTGTACAGACACAGGCACATACAAAGAAACCTCCAGCAGGAAGGCCCAGAAAGTTCAGCAGCTGGAGGCGAAGTCACCTCTCCTTATCCCCCATTGCATCCCAACCACAGCCATTCAAAGTGGAGCTCTTTGCTGAGATAACCCTAGAGAATTCAGTTCTCTGTGAATTCATAGTGTAGGAGAGGGTCACACAGTGTGAACCAGCCAGGAGGCTCATGGCTAGAAACAAGCCCCTAGAATGTTCTGTGCTGCCAAGCAAGGGAAGAGCTTGTTCCCCAGCGCTGTGGCAAGAATGAAATTGGAGAGATGGTCAGCAAAGAGATGCTCTAGGACTGGCCGGCTAGATGTGAGTCCTGGTTTTCATGTTACAATAATGAAAAGTCATGTGTGTTTTTTTTTCAAGATCGATGGCCAACAGCAGTGTGCTCAGAGTTGGCCATGTGACATGGGAGAGCCATAACTACAATTTGCTGGCCCCTGGTCTGGAGCTCACTCTTTTTGTTCTCAATGGGGGTAGATCTTGGCTTCGATAAATAATATCATGTCACTGGACTTCAGTCTTTTCTTTTGTGAAATAGGGTAAGTTTTTGCTTCATTTATCATATTAGAGAGGTTGTGAGGTTAAAAATCAGAAAGTAGGTGTACTGTTTTGTTTTTCCTTGAGAATTTAAAAAGACTTTAATATTTTTCCTCTTTAGACTTGAAAACCATTGCCTAGTTCAAGGATCAGCAAACTTTTTCTGTGAAGGGCCAAATAGTAAATATTTTAGATGTTATGGGCCTCTGATCTCTGCCACAACTACTCAACTTCACTGGTATATCATGAAACCAGCCGTGGACGGTATCTATCTGAGCATGGCTGTATTCCAATAGAACTTTATTTACAGAAACAGATGGCAGGCCACGTTTGGCCCCGAGCCATAGCTTGCTTACTAGCTACTCTAGCTCAACGTGGTGGCCATGCTTTTGGGGTCCTTGTGCTGCAGCTGACCCCAGTCCCACTCTGGGTATGCAGTGTGTTGAAGGGGACTGAGCCTGGACCTGGGACCAGTGAGCCCACGTCCTAGGGCTCAGTCCTCCCTTCTGTGCACAGGGCTGGGGGGAGAAGCAAGGAACAATATGTGAAGGAACTCCAAGTGAGGTCTTGGACGCCACCTGTACTTTCATTTGCCATGTTTCCTCCTTTTGTTTGGAAAACCATTGCCCTCTGATCCTGCGTCTCCGTCTCCATGGGGCAAGCGTGCCTCTTGACTCCTGAGCAAAACATTCCCTGAGCGCCTCCTGTGGGTGTCTTGGAGGCCCGTCCTGTGAAGCTAGATTCGCAAGCCTGCAGACCTCTCACCTTCACTGGCTGCCCAGTGCTTTCCCATCTCCTCAGAGAGGGGTGGGGAGAGGAGTCAGCTGGAGCCTTTGCTCAGCCAGAGATCAATGAGTCTTTTGCTGATCTTTGCTTAGAGTGAATGTTGGTGGTGATGCGGATTCCTGACATTGCATAGAGTGGCCCCAAGGGGGAGATGTGTACAGTCCTGCTCCCTGTAGCCTGTGACTTTACAGCCACTCCAGGAAGATGGACCACCACCACTTGTCAATATTGCTCCTTGGCAAAACCCATTCTGCTTGTTTGTGCCCATAGAGGGTAACAGTTGTTGTGGGACCATCTCCTAGGCATTCAGGAACCCCTTTACTGCCAACTCACTTGGGGGCAGACTGAAGCCCTTGGCAGTTGCTTCATAGTAAGTGTGACCCAGTCCAGTCCCCTGAGAACCTGTTGTATGTGTGCCAGCCTTGCATTGGGTGGGCATGAAGATGGCTCAGGCTCCCTCTGCCCTCATGTATCTTAGCTCTGACGCTGGCCTGAACCCCCTACATGTACACACACAAGAAGCCTTGTCCCCCGAAGGGTGAGAGAGAGAAGCAGGGTAGCAAAGCAACTATCCAAGCCACCACTGAGTCGTTCCCATGGGTGGCAATGAGGAAATAACTTTTCCTCCCCTGAGCCGCATGTTAAAGGGAGGGGGAGTTTAAAGCTTTACCTCCCTCACCCCACCAGGTGGTCAGCTTCCTGCTCCAGGGGGTCTGTTGGTAGAGGCAGGCTGCCTTGACTTATTCAGGGGTGTCAGCAGCACATAGGCACATCTTGGCCCTCTCCCCAGAGTGGGTTTACAACATTTTCTGTCACCATTCGTGTCCAAGGAGCAAATTGGATTGTCTGTTGCATGCCTTTTACCATGTGTATAATTAATGTAATTTTATATTCACTCAATTAAGTGACACAGCCAACAGGCAGATTACATGGGCCACCAGTAATGCAAGTCGTCCATCCACCGCTGCCAGTTGATAAAACCCACCCCTTCAGCCTTGCCAGACCATTGGCCAGTCTCTCCAGGAGTCGAGAGAGCCAGGGACATACTTGTCAGGGGTGGTTATATCTTACAGCAGCAAGAAACTTCCAAGTCCCATTTCCCCAAAGTCATCCAGCAAGACAAACGGCAAATTTGGCCCAGATGGTAACCAGGCTGCCATCTGTTTGGGTGGCACTGGGCAGGTTAAAGTCCTCTCACTGCTTTCCTGAGGAGATGGTATCACCTGGACTCCTTGCCCACCTTAGAGATGAGCAGCCCAAGGCCTGGGGTTACCAGGCGGGGCTCCCACCCTAGTGCTTCGAATTTTAAAGCCAGTGCTCTTGCACTGGCTGCCACCTGTTTTCTCATCCCTGCTCTGCACCCAGAAAGCCTGGAATTATTGTCAGCTCGGTTTCTCTGCAAATCCATTATCTCTAGTCAGGTGAAGGCAGCTTTGGGAAGTATGGGGAGGCATTTGGCGAAGAAGCAATGAGTTTTAGAAATATTACAGTTAGCAAATATTTTTTATTTTCTTCTTCAAAAAAATTAGTGTGATTTTTCTTTAATAGGGTTTTTAGTTTTAAGGAGCTGTCCTCCCTCACCCCACCCCCACCCCCACCCCCCACCCCCTAGGTGGTTAGTCTTTAGCTCAGAGGAACAACTTGCTCAGCCTCTTGGTAGTAACTTTTCTTTCTGGTTCCTTGAACCCAAAGGTGCTAGGTGTGCCCGCCCACCCACAGCAGTGGGGTCTGCCCACAGATAATGCAGAATGCCTAAGAGGGTACTCCATGTTTGGAGGGCACCTGAGTGGGTAGCAGGGCGTGTGGGGCTTTCCACACGCTGAGGCGGGTGTTCCCAGAATAGCAAGCCCAGTTCCCACTTTGCCTGTAAATGGGCAGTGAGTGGTTCCTAGAGCATGAGGCATGGGGGGCCGTGAAAGACTGGGGGCCGTCAGTGTGCACACCGCTGTCAGCGCGCCATCCTCCTGCAGTATTTGTAGAAAGTCCCGTTTTCCTCATAGCATGTTCTGGAGGAGGTGGGATTAGATCCCAGGTCTGGGGGACTACAAAGCCTTTCCCATCATGCTACAAGCCCACCTCTCCAGGGTGGCTTCAGGTGAAATTTAGGGACTCAACCAAGACATGTTCAGGAGGCATAGGCGGGTCCTGCCGACAGTTCTAAAGTGCTTTCCCACAGAAACCTCAGACCCCTTGTGCCATGTGAATGCTCTGCCCCCCCTGCGTCAGCGCTGGCAGAGGCTCTTACACGAGAATTAGTGTAGTGGCCCAGTGTGTACCTGTCATACCCACCACACAGCCTCCCCAGGTCCCGCCAAAGTGTCTCTCAGAGGCTGCTCGATGTACCACTACTCAAAGCTGGAATTACAGGAAAAAGGATAAAAAGGAAGTGTGGGAATTATCTATCTCCGGTCAATGATCTTGGGAACATCTGTGACAGAATGGCAAATCCATTAACAGGGTCTGGGGCAGAGTGAAGGCTCAGACAGGAAATGGGCATGTTTCCTGCTTCCTTTTCCCAGATTCAGTAGAGAGATTTCCCGAGTTAGGTTTTCCCCACGGCACAGGTCTCCTTGCGGTAACTGCAGGGAGGGTGTGATAACAATGGGAAGAGTTCTGACCAGTCAGAGCACCCCCATTCTTCTGCTCCCAGCTCCCTATTGGCCTATATTCTATAGCTATCTGGGCCTCAGTTTACCTGTCACCTTCTTTTGGAGCCCTTGGTAGTTTAAGCTGACAGTTGAACTTGTTCGTCACTATGTCCTCATCCTTCCCAACTAGCCAGGGAGCTTTCAGGGCTGAAAGAGCTCTCAGATCTTTGACCCCCTTCCCCAGCATGGGTTTGGTCAGACACGAGGTCAGCACTCAGGATATGTATGTGGGTGAGTGACTAGATATACCCACAACTCCGTCAGTCACTTGGATCTGTTTTTCTCTGCTCCTCATGCTCTGCTTGTGGGCTTGTAGAGTGGTGGACCAGTTAGGACCCCTGGGGGCTTTAGAATCAGACTTTGAAGTCTGGCTCCAGCTCTTGACAGTCATGCAACCCTGGGCAAGTGGCTTCACCTTTCTGAGCCTCAGTTCCTTGGCTATAAAATAGAGATTAAGAACCCTTCCTGTGAGGAGTTGAGGATTACATGGGCTAATGGAGCTCAAGGCCACATTTACCATGTGGGATATATGGCTCCGTTATTACCAGAATTGTCCCTATTTCACTGATGAGAGAACAGAAGTGCAGTCAGTGGCAGAGTTGGGATTTGAATTCAGTTCTTTCTAAACCCTTTTTCTTTTATCTTTTCACATTTATAGAGAGAAATTATCTTTTTGTCTTCAGTGCATAGTTATTTCTATTTTACTTTTTGACAGATAGAGAGAGAGACAGAGACAGTTAGAGAACCAAACTGTGGGAACTCCGCAGTTCAGCACGTGGGTCCTGCCTGGGCCGGAGCCGGGATTCGATCCTCGTAAACCCTTTTTCTTGATCTAAAATAGATGAGAATGTGGTGTCATGAAGAGAACTGTAGGCTGGAGTTAGAAGATATGGCTCAGCCACCCACTATTTTTCTGTGGCCTTGGACTTCACATCACTGTATCGGGCCTCTCTTTTCTTCCTTATAAGTGAGGGACATTGAAAAGATGGATGGCAGGATCTGTCAGGGCCACCCAACAAACAGGTGACTGCCAGGCAGGTGTGGTTCTCCCTAAGCTTCTAATGAGGACCCCCCAACCCTAGTCTAGCCCAATACTCTGTGCACCTTAGATTAAGGTGACCAGACGTCCCGCTTTTGGCGGGACAGTCCTGATTTTTAACAATTTGTCCTGCGTCCCGCGGCGTTTTTAAAAAGTCCCGATTTTTGGAAAGAATGCACGACAAGCTAGGGAACGGCGGGAGATAGACCAAATTTTTAATCAAGACCCCCCCCCCCCCCGGTCAGTGGTGTCCCGCTTTACCAATGTTAAAATCTGGTCACCTTACCTTAGATGTCTGCCCACCTCCACGTTCCCTGTGGCAAGCTGGACAGAAAGCCTCCCAAGGTCTGTGGGGAGATGATCTAAATCGAGCTGGACCCAGAGGCTCTTCCTGACCAACCAAGCTTCCAGACTCACCTATTTTCCTCAAAAGCTTTCAGCAAGTAAAAGCCAGGAAAGCCCCCTGGGGGAGTTGGCCTGTGTGGGAAAGCTCATCAGTCTCATCAGCACTAAGACTCCCTCCTTCTCTCACCTTCCACCTTTATCCTTTTTACCTGCCTGCCAGGTCTTTTAAGAGTTCAGGGAAGGGAGAAGCCTACTCCCAACAGAGATCAGAATCTTCAGACAAGATCCTTTTTTTGTCTGAGTAACACATGGAAAGACTATAAAATCTGTTTTTTCTAACCCGACCTGTAGGCTAGGGAGAGACCACTGTTTTGTGGCACCTTCCCCACAGGGGGCCCTGTCCTGTGCTCCTGAGAATGTGCCAAGCATGCAGCGTCCTTCCCTCTGTGTTGGATAGTCTTAGGGACAGAGCGCAGACACAGATGTAGTGATGGAGTGCTCCAGGCTGAGTGGACATGGCAGAGGCACAGAGGACGGAGCTTGGGGTGGATGTGGGCGACCCGCTGGGAAATGGTAGGCTTCTGGCTTCATGGGAGAAAAGCTATCTGGCACATAGATCCTCCAGTCGTACTGGGGGGCTAAGCTGGGAGGTGCAGAAGCAGAGCCTGGTTAGCTAGCACCTGACCAAGCGGGAATGGGAGGGGAGCTTTGTGGCTGGGGAGGTGAGTTCTAAGCTTTATCTTCACCTGTGTGGAGACAGTGGTGAGATTTTCTCTCTGGGTGACCAGCTGGTCGGGGCCACGTTTCCCCTGTCTTCACTATTAACCCCAGCTCCAAGGCAGGGGAGAGCTGCTGCTTCCTCCCCAGACTTTTGCAGCCCACACTCCCCACTGCTCCCCGCAGACCCGAAGAGTTGCCAGGTCTGAGCTGGGTCTCACTGAGCTGGTCCTTAGTACTCATCAGGCGTTTGTTTTGAGGCAGCTGCCTTGAGGCAGATTTGTGCCACATCCACTCACTCAGAGACCAGAGGCCAACAGGGAGCCCCCTGCGGGAGACACAGAGGTGAAGCACACACCAGTCCTGCCCTCTGAACCTCAGGGGGCCCAAGCGAACACTCACGTTTGAGTTTGGCCCTCAGTAAGGACTATCGGTGGAGGCCCCCTGTTGGTATGAGTCACTTCTGGGCTTTATTTATGTTTTCTGTCATTAATCGTGGAGTCAGCCATACTAACCTCCCGTGGCTAACAGGGTGCACAGGTTTGGGGAACCTGCCCAAACCGATACTGCTCTCCCCGAGGAAGCCTTGGATGTCACCAGGGAGGGCGATGAAGTATCAGGAGGGAGGAGGTGTTCCCTTCTTGCCAAGAGCTGAGGAACAGACAAAAGATCTTTTGCCCCCTCTTGGCAACTGGACCTCACCCTTGAACCCTCCTCCTCGATTCTTTTTCTTTTTTCTTTTTTAGGGGTTGGCTTTGAATTATCTTATTTTGTTTACATTGCACCCAAGTTTCATGATACAAAAGACTTGCAGGTGCAAATATGTCCCGCCTTCATTAACTTCCCCTCCCTTTTTAATTTATGTGATTTCAATTTTCCTTCCCTGTACTGTTAATTAGGGGACCCTCTAATCAGTGCCATTATCACAGTGGTATTCATGTTTAGGAAAGCCGCTAAACAAATGCTTGCAAAATTGCTAAATGGCTAATTAATGTCTGTTAATTAAGAAAATTGCTCATGGTAACAAACCATGCCGTTGCTGGCAGCCGCTAGAAAGACACACACTTGTTGAAATTAGTAGCATGGCAGGTAGGGGAACATCTGCTCCTCAGAGCTTTCTGGAAGTGAGCAGCCAGTCGCTTGGCCACGAAACTTCAGGCCTGTCCTTAGTGGCACCCGGGGTTCCTGCAAGGGCCCCTCCGTCTTTCTCTGCTCACCTCTTCTCTGAGTTTCCTCTCCCACCGGCTCCAGCCCGTCTCTCTGCTCCCTCCCCAGTTCTGGGCTGTGCTTCCTAAGCAGGCAGGAGCCTGGCTCTGAGGGAGAAGACCAAAGAAGAAAACCCAACCTGCATCTCTCAAAGATTCTTTTCTCCCTCTCTTTTTAAATGTAACCCATTCCCATGCATGTTTCAAATATTTCTCAAAGGCAACTTCTAAGGGCAACGACATAGACATGGGTGGAGAAGAGTGAATTAGGGTATACTCAACACCAGCACCCATGTCCAGCTCCCCAAGTGAGCAGGCAGCCGCTACCAAGATGGGATTTTCATGATTTTTAACTGCAGTAAGAAATACATGTGACATTGTGACCCAGTCAACACAGACATGTATATTTACACATGAAATAGAGGTTAATGAAAAATATTTGCCTTAAAACACACAAAGCTCTTCAGTGTGTTCTATTCTTTTTTTTTTTTTTTTTTAATTCTGTCCCAGGTTTTAAAAAACAATGGTTGCAACCCACTAAATTGATTTCACCACTCACTAATGGGTTGCAACCCACAGTTTGGCCAATCCCATGGTTTAAGTGAATTCCTTCGCCTGTCTTTTCTGGAGGGAGTTGAGGTTAGCATTGCCCAGGGCTTCAGGAGTCATCTTGGAACCAGGGGTGGCTCACCACCAACTGGAGTGGAAAGCCCAACAGCCCCCATACCCATGCACTGGGCAGCCCCACCCCCTGCTCCTGTGAGCCTGCCCCAGCTCTCGGCTACCGGGGTGGAGTTAGGCCTTGGACTCATCAGACTTCTCATCCTGGCTCTGCCATTTACCATTGTGTGGCTATGGTCAAGTCCCTTCATCCCTGGCACCGACGTGGTTTCCTCCTGGGTAAAAATAGGAATGAGAAACCCCCACCTCCAGGGCCATTTTCAGGGGAAGGTGAATTAGCACACTGCCCTAAAAGTGCACTTGGTAACCATCTCTTCCTCTCGTCTCCCCATTTCTTCAATCTCTGGCACCATCCCGCTCCTCTTGTCTGTTCTCATTCATCCATCCGTAGACTGGTCTCTGGGTACCCACCACCTGTCTCTGTCCCCCCAAACTGGGAGCTGCTTGAAGGCAGGTCTTCTACAGATTGCAGGGAGCGTCAGCGTCTGTGTGTCACTGCCGTCTGAGCCCAGCTCAATCAATGTATTTACCGTGGCAAACTCCTCCCGCACTGCACGGTGCCCGGGCCCTTGCTCCTGCGTGCTTGGACAAAGGAACATGATTGGATTTTTCATTTCTGTCGTCCCCGTGAAGGTGTTGCTCAGCTTCTCTCCCTCCCGCTCACCATTTTCCACCAATGAGTCAGAGACCTAGGCAGCAGCTCGCACCTCCCCACCGGCCAGAGCCCGCGCCCGCACGCCCGCCGCCCGCCCTGTTTTGGTTTAATTTTTGTTCTTTTAAGCTTCTCCTGCGCTTCTCCATGTGCTGTGATCTATAACCTGCCTCTACTGTCTGGCCTCACAGGGTCCTCCGGGGTCACAGCCCTCGCCGCACGCACAGCCTCCACCCCACAATCCCAGCAGCATGATGGGACCCCACAGTCAGGTAACGCACTTGGCTCGCCCGCCCGCCGGGGGGCGCGGGACACCAGGAGGACAGAGCCAGCAGAGGAAAAACAAAAATTAAAACGTGCTCTCACCATTGCCTTCGAGTCTTGATTGACAAATGAAGTGTTTTGGGGGGGGGGGGGGCGGGACAACAAAAACATAATTTCTAAAGAGAGTCTTCATTCCTTGGACATCACATTCAGCTTGGATATGAAACCAAAAGAAAAGAGAAAACATTTCTGTGACCTTGTCAGTGGCCTTTGCGTTTTTGTTTTTTCCTCTCTCACTTTTGATTTGGTTTTTGAGTTTGGTTAACCATTCATTTGTAACCGAAGCTGCATCCCCAGCCTTTCCTTTGTGCACTCTCGCTGCTGAGAAAGCTTTCCTGCCCATTCCCTGCATTAAGTTAGGGAGTCCGCTGTCCCCCTACCCTTTTCCTTGTGTTTCCCCCCTCCAGTCCTCGCTCTCCTTCCCCACCCCCTTTGTTGGTGGCGTGTGTGTGTGCGCGTGCCATGCGTGCGCGTGTCCTGCTTTGTCTGCACACCCTGAAAAGTGTCCTTGTAGGTCTCTTTTCTGACTCTTTTGAGTTGCCCTTCTCGAGAGCAGGTGTTCCCCTCCTTTGCCCCACAGTGATGTCACTGCTCTTCCGCGTCCTGTGCAAAGTCCCAACCCACTCCCCTGTCACCCAGAGTTGATCTTGACAAACAGATGCAGAGTCAGAGTCCCATGTGTTGTGGCATCTGTTGTCCCCTCTGCCCAAAGGAAGTTTTACCCAAAGGGAAGAGGCCACTGGGAAAAGAAGTGTTAGAAAGATCACTGGTTGTAACAAAACTGGACTTTGTGGAATGGTGCGCATTTGTGTTTGTCACTGTGCAGGAGCACAGGCTGTCATTGAACTAATTCCCTGTAATTGCAGCCTTTTATGTCACCGCGATATGCAGGCGGCCCCAGGCCCCCAATCAGAATGGGAAACCAGGTATTGTACCTTTTCATGTTCTCTCTCCCCTCCCTCGACCGCTCTTCCCAGTTGGACTTCAGCTCACATCTAAATGTGGGAAAAGGAATGGGAGGTGGCGGGACAGGTTTTAATATGGGAAGTAGCTTTCCAGGCTGGTCCCCAGAGAGGGCCCTGTGTCCACTCTGTGCCCCTGGGTAGCCAGCCCCCTGCCAGCATTGCACCTGCCTCTCCCGGGAGGCTTGGGACAGTGGTCCTGGAGATTGAAGGGCTGCAGCAGAAGCAGCCAGGGTGGGAATGCCAGTGTCTCAGCTATTCGAGAGGAGGTGGTAGTGCCCTGCCCCTCCCTTCCAGCTCTTCTTGGAAAAGGGTCTTCCTCCTTAATGAAGTTAATTGACAACGTGCATTTTTTTCCTGGAAGCTTTTGAGAATTGCCAAAGCTGGTAAATATAATCCTGCTATTAAGGGGAGAAATGGCCCGTAGGAATGCTTAGATCAGGAGCCTGGAGGCAGTGGAGCAGGACATTTGGGAGTTTTTCAGCAACGTCTCCCTGCTTCCCAGACCCAGCTCAGAACAAGAAAGGATTTGTTCATATAATTAGAAAAGTGGTCTGCTTACAGGGAGAGCTTTTCAGCCTGGGGTCGTATGCCTTGTGCTGGCCCATTAGGATTGGCAATTCCTAGGTGGTCTGGAGAGTCGGCCCCCATCCAGGGGTGGGAGGTACAATGAATATCCTCTTTTGAGGAAGGACAGACTTAAAAGAAACTTCAGGGAAATTTTATGCCAAAATATTTTTTGTTCATAATTCAGATGACCTTGCAGATGCCTTCCAAAAAATCTTGATGGCAGCATAAGTGCACCCAGTCCTACTTCCTTTGGAGTGGGGAGTTCAGTCACCAACTGAATTGGGGTTCTCTGAGTGTGATTCCTTTTGTTCTCAAGGCTCCCCAAGAAAGCCCCTCAGTGGAAAGATATGGGGACTACAGGGGATGCTCATAGCCAGGGGCCTCCGACTTTGAAGTTAAATTGCCTATCGGGTTTCCACTTACTTTTTTTTTCCTCCGAAAGTCTGTTGTTTCCTATTTTTTGTGACATGAAGGGCACAAATTTAGACAAGAAGAATTAGAGACTCAGCTTTTTGATCAAGGAGGGATCCTTGGATACATCACAGATGAGGAAACAGCAGCACAGAGTGGAGGAGTGACTTCCCAAAGTCCCCCGATGACCAGCCCTCAGCCACTGCTGTTTCCACTCCACCTCGCCCGTTCACTTAGCTTTTCTTAGGCCCCTGCCTTGGTTTTTAACCCGTCACCAATTGGGTATCCTTTGCCATCACACATACAGGCCATGGCAGCAACTTCCCCTCCTGCCCATCCAGGGGCTCTTCTTGGCCTGAGCTGGCCTCTGCCCCAGGGAGAGAACAGAGGCCTCCTCCTCATACACGTGAGCCTTCCTCCAGCAATTACGGGACAGTAGAGGACGCATGTATGATTCTGTTTATCTGTTGAGCATGAGCAAGAACCCAAGAGAGCAAGTGGAGAATAAATCATCTGCAGCTCACATTGCAAACCAGTCTTTCCAACCCCGCATCAGAAAGTGATTTCCAGTTTCCTGTGAACTGAAGACACTTTTGTCCTCCAAGGGGGTATTCCCGTGCCGATCAAACAGAAGTCTCTGTGCCACCCGTTAGCTCAGCCTTCTCCTCGGGGCAGGTGGAGGAAGCAGGACTTGTTCAGGCTCACATGACCTGGATTAGGGCCCTGAGAATGGCACTTAGGGCGACAAGAAGCTGAGGGTCCTAGACTTTGCAAGGCCAGTCTCCAGCCTGCCTTCTGGCTAAGGTTTGGGGCTGAGTAGGGAACTTCGCTGTGTTAAGGTGAGGGTGGCTGGGTGGGTGGTGAACTGTGGGGTTCAGACAGTTTTGGAGAGGGGGACCGGAACCCAGGACTATTAGGCTGTCCTCCTATCACGTCCTAGAGAGCGTGCACACGCTGCTGGGCTCTGTCTGTTCCCTGGGCAGACACATGGGCACCTGCCCCGAAGTGCTGTAGGAGAGGTGCTAGCCTACTTCAGGAGTCTGTGGGACAGCCTCAGAGCACCTCTGTCCACGGCACATGCTTGCATCCCATTGTGAAGTGCTATTTTTCTTCCTTACATTTGAGGGCTTCAGCCTGCTTAGTGCAGGCCCCTTTTACCTTGGTCATCACCTGCCTTCCTTCCTTTGTAGAGGAGGCTCAGGCTGCCCTGTCTTATCTCAGGGTCACCCCAGTGAGGGAAGTGACTCTCAGGCCCACTCTGAGCCTCTGGGCAGCCCAGCTCTGCTCCTGTGTCCTGACATGCAGCAGGCGTAGGGCAGCCCAAGGAGGGGCTTCCCGTAAGAACTGGTGGTCAACGCGGGCTACCAAGACAGAGTGATTGTCTGACACCCCCCTACCCAGCTGCTCTGTCCACCTCAACATCCTGGGATTCCCCCAAACCAAAGAGCCTCAGAGGCAAGCCTTCCCATGCGCTCTCAGAGGCCTGTAACCAGCCAAACCCCCAGAGGGCACAAACCAGCCTAGGGGTTCAGAACTGGGAGCTTGGAGAGAAAGCAGGGCTGGAGAACGCCAGAGGTCTGAGCAGGTAAAACCCAGGGGCTGGAGAGAGAGAGACCCGAAGCCCCTCTGGCAACTAGAAACAGCTGGTACCAAATGCCATTTCATGATCAAGTACTCCCCAGGCTTGTGTGGCCCTCCCACAAGCCTCCCCCATGTGAGACACTTCCCCACACTCCATTCTGAAGCTAAACAGTGAGAACTGTCCCTTTGCTTCCCACAACTTCATTTCAAAACTGGTTTGGGGTTCACCGTGGGGCTAAAGGCAACCAGCTGCCCACTCAGCCATCCCCACAGCCGTGAGTGGGGGTGGGGGTGAGGGTGAGGTGAGGGTGAGGGTGAGGGTGGTCCCTGTCACAGGTGCCCAGCCTCAGAAGCACTGGCATCTGCAGATGGAAAAGGGTGAGCAGTTTTCCCAAAGACTTTTCCTCTCAAAGACCCACGTATAGTCAGTCCTAAGACACAGGGTTCTAGAAGCAGACTTTCGCCCAGCTCTGCTTCTCTCTCTTTTCAGATGGCAGCTAAAATAACTTGTCCCAAGTAAATCACTTTTGATAGGTTTTCACAGCAGGTGTGCCAACCATTCACTCAGGAAACCTGTGGCACCCTATCATTGCCTTCATTGTTGCCTTCATCATAATCATACCAGCACCTGCCACTGGCACCAGGAGCAGGGTCTCACTTAGTATCCTGCCTTCCCCTCTTCCTGTGACCTCTTCACCCCCGGGGTGTGAAGGTGACATTTCAAGTGAGGGAGTCGGGAGTCCCAGTGCTTGTCCTGGCCCTGCCCAGAGGTGCCTGGGGGGCTTGGGGGGCCTCTGGGTCTGTATTTCCCATATCTCAGTCTCAGAGGCCACCTCCTCCTATTCCCCCTTAAAAAGGCCTTCCCATTATGGTAGAATTTTAACCAGTGGGTGTCTCAGTCCCCACAGTTTGGAGACAGGGATAAAGTGAGTTACATCTCCATGAGGCAAGGGAACACAGGGTTTGGCTTGAGTCACAGTGGCTGGGGTTCGGTGGTAAGAGGGGGGGGCGCTGCTGCCTCTGACGGGTGTGTGGCAGGCAGCGCAGCCAGAGCATGACCGGGCTCTGGCAGGTACACAAACCCACAATGGCAGCAGGGCGGGGTGATGGTTCCTCCTCCACAGATGAAGCCCCGACCCACCCATGCTGCAGTTTTCCCGAACACCAGCTCATGCTTGCTGCCACTCCCAGGGGACCTCCCCCAGCTGGCAGGCGTAGGGCTGGTCTTGGGGAGGCCGTGAGTAGCCCCAGATGGTTAGGTGGGGAGCTGGGGCAGGCAGACATGCCCTCCTCTGTCCCCCAGCTCCAGGGAGCAGCCGCTCAGCTCTTGTCTCCTGTCTCTTTCAGCCTCCAGGAGGAGTTCCTGGGACACAGCCACTGCTGCCCAATTCCATGGATCCCACACGACAACAAGGTGGAGAGGGCAGGGTGGGCTGCCTGGGGCGTGTGGGGTCAGGAGGGGCTCCGTCTTCCTCTGCTGTCTGTTCTGCTGCTCACAGCTCACCTACTCTCTCGTGCAGGGCACCCCAACATGGGAGGATCAATGCAGAGAATGAACCCTCCCCGAGGCATGGGGCCCATGGGTCCTGGCCCACAGGTAACTGTCTGTCTGTCCATCCATCTCCCCGACCATCTGTGTGCCCCTGCCTTCTCTCCTCTTTCCACAGTCTGTCAGTCTTTCCACATTGCTTAGCTTGCAGTGGTGAGAGGAGAGGGTGTGACTAGGTCCCCAGCTGCTCCACACAGAGCCAAGAGCAGCCCCCTCATCAGGCAGAGTTGAGGGACCCCCAGGGAGCTGGGGAAGAAGGGCTTCTGGGGTCCTCCAAGTGGACAGACCCTTCCAGAGGCGGGGTTGCTACTTGTGGTATAAGGAGTTTGAAAAGCAAAGGGAACCTGAACAGTAACGTGGCTCCTACAGGAATCCCAAAGCCTCCTCCCATCCTGGGAGGTGGACTCCAACTGGCTCAAGGGTCACAGTTCGTTGTGACCCAAAGGCGGGACTGATGAGTGGTGGTCCTAGCTCTGCTTGCAGTTCATCATTTGTCTGTTCTTAGACAAATGACTTAGGCCTCCATTGCCCCACCTGTCTGGTAGGGAGTGAGTGTACCATCCATACTTCTGCCATGTCAGGTGAGAGGAAGCCGGGTTGGCCAGACCCCCAGCCCATTTCAACCAGAGCTTTTGCCTGTGTCATGTACTGGGGTCCTGCCTACAGTTTCTTTTGACCTGAGGGCTCTATTGCATAAAAGGGCCATTTAGAAACTTCTGGAAGAATTTATTTCAAGTGCCCTGTCTCCCTCTTTACAGTTACAATACAGTGGTTACTCCTTGTGGCCCAGCTCCATACCCCACAGGTGTGGGATCCCACAGGACCACCAGGCAGGGGGCTACGGGCTGTTCCTGTTCTGGAGCCGCTGTGTGGTTGGCTCCCATTCTTAGTATTTGACCGTGGCTCTGTGCCCTGCAGGAGCCATGACAGAGTTTGTTGTGTTCTTCTCTCCTTGGGAAGTGTCTGGGATCTGACTATCTGAAAGAAGCCAGAAGTCTGGATAAGGGGAGGGGAGTTGCACACAGTGAGAGTGGGAAGGTTTTGTTCCAGGGTGTTCCTTCCGGAAGTTCTCTGTCCTGGAAGCTTGCCTGTTCCTCCCACCTGCTTGTAGAAGTTTGGATTCTCTGGGTCCCTGCCCAGGTTTCTGGTTCCCTGGGGGTGGAGTAGCACCCCTGCTTGCTCACACAGGACCACCTCTCTTTTGTAAGTAGAGGCATCTGCGTATACCCCACAGCCCTCCACTGCCTCTAAGTTGTGCGTACAGCACTCCCAGCACCCACTGCCTTCTCGGAGATGCTGTAACGTCTTGTGCTGAGGGCTTTAGGAAGAGCCTTGTCTTCTGTTGGCCCATGATCCTAAAAGGAAGCAAACCTACACCAGTTGTAGCTCTGGTTTTGTTTTTTATTTATTTTTTTCTTTCTTCAAATCCCCCAGAGCTTGTATTTTCGCTAGCTCCTCTGAAAGCCACCAGAGTGGCCCCTACCTGCCAGGTGGCTGTCTTTGAGCTGACCTCTGCAAGGTGGTCTGATCAAGGACCCGTTGGGATAGCGGCAGGGTCTGCAGCAGCACATTCCCTCTCCCGAGTCTCCCTCAGCCTTGGCCGCACGTTAGAGGTACTCTTTCTGTAGAAATCGGCAGTGCCTTGGATGTCCAGGACATCCTGGGAGATCTGAGAGGTACAAGAGGCTGGAATCTGGGCAGGAAGCTTTCATTCGTACTCCACTGCCCCATCCCTCTGGATTCTTGGAGGCTTAGCAGCTGCAGCTATGAACTGGAAAGGGAACCTTGAAGCGGGGAGGATCAAGTTCTTGGTGGGATGCTTCGTACTGGGTAGCCCCTTAGAAAGCAATTTATATTTTTCAGTGTGGGAGCTTGAACTAGCATTCTGGAAGCTGGGAGTAGACAATATCAGATTGGCTAAGAGCAGAGTGTTTGGGAAGTTTAATGACTTCCTCCTGACCCTAGTGGCCGTCTCGTCATGTCAGTGTCCCAGGACACACTTGTGGCACGCTCTAAAGAGGTGTGAGGGTTCTGAAGGCTGAATCTTGCTGAAAAGGGCCTCTTGAGGCTGGTGCAGGTCTCCTGTGGTCCCTGAGGGGAGGAGACACTAGACCCTTCCCACTCCCACCCGCCTCAGGGGCTCTGCACACGTCTTTCTTTATTTTATCCCCATGAAGACCGTAAGGTGCTTTCTCTGTGTCTCCTGTACCCCTCTGGGTAGGGTACACTATTAAATTCCAGAGGCAAACATCCCTTGGAGCAACCTGGGATGTCTGCACCAGCTCCTCCCTGGGGCAGACGGGCCTGGAGCTGTGTGGGAGGCACTTGGGCCTGGGCAAGGCTAGGGTGTGGGATGGACCTCGGGGTCCAGGGTCAGCCTGGGAGCAGGCACCGTAGAGCCTGGAAGTTTTGGGACTCCCAAGGCTGAGGGTGGGGAAAGGGTAGGCTCTCCACATACCCGCCAGCCCTTTCTGCCTGTCCTGTGGGGATGCTGCCCTGATCACTCCCAGTGGACAGGAAAAGGATGAGCTCTGAACTCAGTACTGGAAAACATGGTTCTGGCCATGGCTCACGTGGATGGGCCTCAGTTCCTCATCTGCAAAATGGACAGCGGTGGTGACCTCAGGCGATCGCCCTTGTGGGGTTGGGGGAAACGGCGGCTGTGAGAGACACCTCGCACGAGGCACCTGCAGGTGTTCTATGGATCCCGTTCCCTCCTTAGGCCCTGGACCCAGGCTGTTAGGAAAGGTGACCAACCCTGCAGGTGGCCTTTAGTAAGCACCACTGCAGGTACAGTGGTCACCAGACACAGATGGGAAACCCTCAGCCTGTTACTCCAAGTGAGTGAGGTTAGTAATAGCCAGGGACCACTGCAGAACTTTCCGAACAAAGAATAGGAACAGTGTGGTCTTGGGGCCATTTTACAGATTTCAAATCCAAATGGAGCAACATTATATTACATTTTTGGAGCTTGTGTCACATCTTAGCCTAAATGTCACAAAGGAACCAGCAGACCAGGCATTTCCCTGCACTTTGCCTTTAGTCCCTCAGACAGATTTTACTCCGGTTTTGTGAAAAGCGCAGTGCCAAAAAGGAGGTAACGTTTCCACTTAACTTTTTTCTCTCTTTAAAGAGTTATGTGTGTATCAGTGTCAGATGGGAACCTTTTGGCTGTTTTTCAAGAGCAAATCCGCTTAGAATGAGGCTACCACCACGTGGGCCTCTGGCCAGGTTCCGGTGGAGAGAATGCACAGCCTGTCAGAGGTGCTGTGGTCATAGACCCCCACAGACACCGATGCCCAGACCCTCCGCCCCTCAGTGTTTCTGGTATTCAGATTGGGGTGGAGTTGGCACAGCCTAGAATCTGATCACCATTCTGACGTGTCTGCATTTGAGAAAGTTCAAGTGAAGGATAGTCCACGACCCTGAGGATCGTGCCCCCCACAGGGGACACCTGTCCCTCCCTGCTGCTGAGGATAGCCCGAGCTCGGTGCCTCCGAGCTGAGACCCCAGAAGGAGATGGACGGCTCTGAACCCGGGGACTGGGTGAGGAGCAGCTCCCCTGAGAGGCCGCCCAGCGTGCAATGGCCAGGCTCCCATGTGATTAAGGGGTGGGTGGGGGTGGGGTATTGGACAAGCCCCCTGCTTCCTGGGAAACTGCCCTGACAGCTTCAGGCCCCCTTTGACGGATCCGTCCTAAAGACTATTTTAAGATAAGGTAGCTCTCTGGGCAGGCCACAGGCAGCATGGAGAAAGCACCTCTCGATAAGATGTTTTGGGAAACAATAGCAGGCTCCAGGGATGGTGGGACCTGACTTCAAGACCCTCGCAGGTGGCCCATCATTGCTCCTGGCTGGGTCAGACCCCTCTGCCCAGGGTCTAGAGGGGCCCACATGGTCACTAGGGCGCAGGCTGTGGGAAGACAGAGCCCCATGGCCGTGGCCAGCCCTGTGGCTGCACTGAGAACTCTGACTCCTGCCGCCCTGACCCTGTGCAGCAGCACTGGCAGCAGAGGAGGGAGGGCGTGTGGCTGGAGGCTGCACCGTACAGCCCAGTGCTGCGCACAGGGAGACAGGCACTGGGAGAAGGCAGGACCACGTCACCCGAGTCTCTGAAAACATGCTTCCAAGCCCACCTGCCCTCTGAGAAGGCTGATGTTTGTGATTTGAAAAATTTTCCCCAAAACCTGTCTTAGCCCTGCTTCTCCCTCTGACACTGGTCTTGGATGTGTCTCTGGCCTCTCTGGGCCTCCAGCTTGTCATCTGTGTTAAGGGGCTGGTGGTGTGAGTGGACCTCCAGGGTCTGTGCTTCTGAAGGAGGGAGGAGCCAGTGGCCACCGTCCCTCCAGGGAAGCAGCCATGCTGGTATTTGGGAGGTTTCTGAAAGCGGGGTGGGGTCAGGAACAGCAGGTAGTGCACCTGGAGCTTCCTGGAGGGGCTGTGTGCTGCACGTTGTCTTCTCCCTTCACTCTATGGGGTAGGGTCCTGGGCTTCCACCTGCCCCAGGCCAGCGCCCAGCTCTTGCCCTGAGGTGCAGGCCAGTCTCCTGGTGGGAGAGGCAGCGATGAAGGAAGAGATTCTGATGGTCCAGCCTGTACGCAGTGGAAGAGTGGGCTGCCCTTGGGAGGCAATGAGCTGCTTCTTCTGGAGGAGCGGAAGCGAGGCTGAGATTTGTTGAGGGAATTGAGTAGCTGCATGTGGGGCTTAGAAAGGGCCCTTTAAGAGCCGAGGTCCTGTGATGCTTAAGGCAGCATTAAGGGCTTTGGCGTTTGTCCTGCTGCCAACATCCTAAATTGGTACACACCTCCGAGGACTGACAGCACTCAGAGCCATCGTTTCATATCTCCTCTTGAGGCCCTGTGGGCTTGGGAGCTCTTTGTTTCCAGCCTGTGAGTGAGGTAGCCCAGCAGAGGACTGGGGCTTCCGTCTCAGCTGGGCCAAGGGCACAGCTGTGTGAGTCGCCTTCACTCTGCTTCTGCGCCCTGGTAGTTTAGTCTTTAAAGTGGGGGTAGTACTGGGGTTGTCACGATGATTAGATGTAGGTGACAAAAAGCATGTGGTGTACAGCCTGGCATAGAGGAAGCTTTATTGTTTGTGTCGTTTGTCCAGAGTCACCAACAAGTGGCTGGTTGGGGCCAGCTCCCCCCATGTTCTGATGCCAAATCTGCAGCTCTCTTGCTGCCCCGAGACAGCTGTGTAGGGTGGGCCTGGCCCCTGCATGGCCCCTGAGCCTGTTTGCTCCAGGGCAGACACACATCTTCTGGGCCCCGAGGCTCAGCCATGATCAGGCAGGGGGCCTGTGGTCTCTAGAGGACTGGCTGCCTGAGGGTCCCTCTGCGACCACCCTGCCCTGCCTCCCCTGCCTTCAGGCCTCACGCACTGGCGGCCAGCCTGGGAGTGCTGCTGTCATTGTCCACACCCCCTCTGGTTGGTTCATCGAGCAGAGGAGGCAGCATCAAGGCGCCTTGGTGAGGTTTGGGGGCTGGTCCCTGGCTGAAGAACCCACCACAAGCCTGATGTTGGCTCTGGGCTTGTAGCTCTCACTCTCAAGCCTTGAACCATACTGTGAGCTAGAGTGCAGACTCCAAAGGCTCACAGACTCGGGTTTAAACCCCAGCTGGGTCATACGTGGACTGTGACTTGGGGAGAATCTTTTCCTCCTCAGACCCTCAGTCTCCTCATCTGTGGAATGGGAATGATAGCATTCTCACAGTGTTGTTATAAGGACCAAACCAAAGACTGTATAGAAAGCAAGCTGTATGCTCAGTAAAGAACAGCCAATACTGACTGTTCTTTGCCATCAAAATTCCACCGATCTACTTCTTTCAGATTCTCCTACCAGGACAGAGGTTAAGCTCTAGCCAGGAACATTTTAGTTTTCATTCATTCACTTCTCTCCTTTACGGGTTGACTCAGCACCCAGTCTGTGCCAGCTGGTACATGGAGTGAAGTGGGCTGTGAAGGTCATTAGACATGGTTCCTACCTTCGAAAGGCACTCAGAGTCCAGTAGGAGAGATGGCCGTGTGGCCATGACCACCCCATGTGGTACGGGTGGTGGGGGAGGGAAGTTACAAGGCATTATGGGAGTAGCTAGGATGGAGCTGTTACCCTCAAGGGGTGGGGCCGGGAAGACTTCATAGAGGAGATCCTGTTTGAACTGGTTATTAGAGGATGTGTAGGAGCCCACCCAGTGCCATTCATTCCTGATAAAATAGCCCTGGAGGAGGGGAGCCGGGGTAGCACTGGCGTGTTTGTGACAGGAGATGAACCAGGTGAAAGGCCTGGGGTGCCTGGTCGAGGTGGTTTTGTGACTTGCCCCACTCTGCCCAGTGGGTTCTGTTATCCTGAGCTGGGCTGGGACTTCTGGGAGTTTCCAGGCTCTGTGTAGACTCTTCTCTTAGACAGCTGGTGGTTCCCCTCTGAGGGCAGAAACATTTTCCTCCTGCTTCTTTAGCACTGCACCTGTTGAGTGAGAGCCCCACACGCTGACACCTGGGTTAGCACCTTGATCCAGGTGGGGGACAACCCAGAACTAGGTCAAGGTAGGGTGTCTGTATGCTGGGCCCTTTGAGAGCATTCCTTCCCCTTCCCACATTCAGACCCAGCCCCTGCCCCCCAGCCTGCCAGCAGTGTCTTCTCCCGTGGAGGGTTTAAGGTGGTTGGCATTCACCAGTCAGATCGGTTACTGAGTCTGTTCCCCTTTACCCACCTGGGACCTGAAGGGGAGGTGCTGACAAACATCATGAGCCCGGAGGTGTGAGCGGTTTGCTGGATGTCCACGTGCTTTTGAGATAACCATGTTGAGGCCCCTGAAGATGCTTTCAAAGTTGTGACTGTCCCTCTGTGCTGGCTTCTCATTGTAGTCCCATCACTTGGTTCCCACCCTCCCTCCACATTTTTTTAAACAAATGTATTATTTTTTTCTCATCAAGTTCTTTTCACAGACTAACCCTCTTGCTTATATTCTGTCTGTTTTCCCTCCCTCCTTCTCTCTCCGGTTCCCCTTCTCCTTCTCATAGACTGACCCTTGGTTATCGTTGCAGAATTACGGCAGCGGCATGAGACCACCACCCAACTCCCTTGGCCCCGCCATGCCCGGGATTAACATGTAAGGCAAAAACGGCCCACCAGTGGCTCAGGGCCCATGGCTTTCCCCTGTTCTCTGCTGCCCTCCTTGGAAGACTTGTGATCAGAATCATTACTGCTGGCCCCTCTCTGAACAGTAGTCTCCTTATCAGTGAAGGGAGGCTTTTGACAATACTGGTGGTGAGACCTCACCCCGTACAGTGCTTACTGTGCCCAGCATAGTTCTAAGCATGTTACGTGGATTGGTTCACCTGGACTTCTTAATAACCACATGAGGTGGTTATTACTATTTCCCATTTACAGATGAGGTGACTGAGGCTCAGAGAGGTGAGGTGACTTGACCGTGCTCAGATACCATAAAGTTTAAGGGTCAAGATTTGAACTCCTACACAGCTGACCTCTGTTCAAGTGCTTCAGTGATTCTTAACGCCTTTGCAGTGATAGCCCACTGTGAAAATCTGGGGACTCCCCTTCTAGGAAGACGAGCATGCAGAGGATGTTTTCTATACAATTTTTACATGTGATGTATAGGAGTTGGTAGATATCTACCAACGGAACTACCCATTACTACCCTAGAAGCACGTGGTCTCTGACATCCTGGGCCTTATGTGTGAAATTTCTGTTAGTGATTTCAGCCCTCTTGTTCTGTCCCCACTGCCATCACCCCCTTGGAGTTGGCAGAACCTTTTTCATTGTCTCCATCTCTCTTTCCCTCTGTCAGGGGCCCGGGAGCTGGCAGACCCTGGCCCAATCCTAACAGTGCTAACTCAGTAAGTACCAGGTCAGGTGGGTGGTGTTTGCCAGGGAGGGGGGGGGGTCTGGGACACAGGGCAGTTCCTGTCCCCAGGTTGGAGGTGTCACAGGGAGGGGAAACAAAGCAGGACTCTTACCTCATGCCTCCAGAGAAGCCCACCTGTAGACGGAGGTGTGGCCCCTGCCCAACCCATTGCTCTGCAGAAGCTCCCAGGGTGTGAGCTGAGAGCCTGGCTCAGAGAGCACTGTTCACACAGAAGCTCCTGTGGGGCTGGCTTCCAGGACTCAGAGGAAGGAGCTGGGAAGGCACTCAATGCAGACTGTCCAGGGGGAAAAGGCCAGAGGGGTGGGCAAAGCTCTTCTGTCCCTGCCCTCTTAAACTGGAGGCTCCTGAAAGGCTATCGGGATCAGTTCAGTGTGGGGCTGGACTTCACTTACAACCCCCAGTCCTCTTGGGGGGAACTAACAAGGTGACTCGATGGGTCCCACAGTCTGTCCCATAAAGAGTAGGGGCATGTCCCCAAGTGAATTTGAAAGCCAAAACGTGCTGGCTGTCAGAGGCAGTGACTCTGATGTGTGGCTCCCCACCTCTTTATTTCTAGATTCCATACTCCTCCTCATCACCTGGTACCTACGTGGTAAGTGTGTTGGGGGTTGCAGTGTTGCATGTCTAGCCACTTGTGACTGAGTGTGCAAGTGAACTACTTAGGGATTCCTGACTCCCCTTTCACAACACATTCTGAGCACAGGTTCAGCTGTGCTAGAGCTGACTGTCAGCACTCAGGTATTTGTACCTTCTGGTGGCCCAGAAGTCCCCACACAAGGTCCAGAGTTGGGATCCCCATCTTGGGGGCTGACCAGTAGGCTGGTTGGCTACCACCGAACTGGTTTCACTAGTTGGCATTTGTGTGAGTATACATGCACACACACACACACACACACACACACACCCTTCTTCCTTTCCTCCCTCCCTCCCTCTGCCTCAGTGTAAAGAAAGAAAGAGGGGATCCAACTCTGGGCCCTGGTGAGCACTTGCTGCTGATGCGGCTGGAGCTTGGTGGCCTTCCCTGCATGTGTCACCACCGTGGGTTTCTAATGTCAGATTTTATCTCATTTCCAGGGACCCCCTGGTGGTGGTGGCCCCCCAGGAACACCCATCATGCCTAGTCCTGCAGGTAAGGGGTATCTTCAGGGGCATAGAGAATCTTAGAGGGACCCGGATGCAGAGCCAGAGCTTACCAGGCACTCATCCTGAGCAGCACATCTTCCCCTGGGCATCGTGGCATTGGGGGTTTGGGGGCAAGAAGCCCCTGGTGCCACCAGCCCACCATGTGGCCTCAGCCAGGTCACTCCTCACCTCTGTTAAAGGACTAGCAGAGCAGGGAGATCTGGGAACAAAGGTCTCACTGGTTTCGGCTCCCGCTGGTCAAAGAGGACCCGTCCTGGCGTGTGTGTGTCTAGATGACTGAAGAGGGGCTTTGGGTGCTGGCAACCTGGGACCAGGACTCTGCACATGGGGCCTCTTGACGACTCCTGGTCCTCTTTGTAGGAAATCCCGTCTCCCTTTTTCTTTAACCAGAGGAGGGCATGTGCACACACACACTGGGCGTGTATATGCAGGCACACACACAACATCGCAATTGTGTTTCTTTCCCTGCTAACAATAGCTTACCACCAGCAGGATAGAAATTCAATGTATAATCCTTACCCACCCCAGAAATAAAAGGTAAAAGGTGGTTGGATTTCTGCCTGAGAAATATGGGGCCTGCCCTGATTTCCTAAGGAGATGCTTCTGACTAATTGGGAAGACAGAGGGGTCCTTCTCTGCCACCTGCTCCTTGGCACCCCGTGACAGCTCAGCTGCAGGGGTGGCGCTGGCGGCAGCCTTGCTTTCCCAGCTCCCGCTCCGGCTCCCTTCTTCCTGCCGCTGCATTTTTATGAGCTGCATGACCTACATTCAGACTGGGTCACATTAAACTACTCCATATGTTAATGTGTCTCCAGCCCCATCTTTGCCTCTCCCTTTTGCCCCATCAGCCTGGCAGGTTTGCCCCCAGGTAACTTGTGGCATCTCTTTTCCCCAGTCTGATGAAAACTGCTGGGTGGGGTTGGGGAGAGCACAGGTGATCTGGCTGCACCCGCAATGTCCCAGTCGGTGTCTGGGGGCCAGGTTTGGTTTGAGGTGGTGAGGTGAGAATGCGCCTATAATCCCCGCTTTCCCGTGTCCACACTGCTGTCCAGACACCCTGAAAACTCTTCGTTTCAAGGTTGAGTGGTTTTCACTGTTGAATTTTCTGTGATTAAAAACTTTGTGAATCTTCATTAAATACAAATTAGCCAGAAAATGGTAGTACTTAGAGGGAATTTTAGGTGATAAAATACAAAAGAATGAGTTCAAGTGCCACGAGTTTGTTTTAATTAAGAAATGAATTAATCACCCCGACTTGCGGGTTTCCACTATTCTACAGATTCAACAAATTCCAGTGACAACATCTACACAATGATTAATCCGGTGCCGCCTGGAGGCAGCCGGTCCAACGTAAGTCTGCTTTCTAATAATTTACATATCAGATACCATAACAAATCATAATTAACTCCCATCAGCTGAGGGGAAAGCAAGTTTAATTGATTTCAGCCATTTGTTACCAAAGATGAATAAAATAAACCGTCAGAAAAGTGATTAACTCTTGGGCAGCTCAGTTCCCATCTCATAGCTCCCAGGGAATGGGAGAGAAGAGGGTAGAGTGACCCTGCTTCTCTGGTCAGGGCAGGCACCAGGCCCCACTGTGGGGATTCCTACCACTCTGTGGGTGCTGGCCAAGGGAAGCACCAGGCTGCAGGTGGGGTCTGGGCCAGTCCCTGCTCAGGTGGCTGCCTGGCCACCCTGGACCATCCCTCATCCTCTCAGGGCTGTTAAGGGTTAAGACCACAGCAGGAGCACCTTTGGGGACCTGCCTGCCCTGTGCCTCTGGCATCTCAGGGAGCCAGCCCTGTGACTCCCACACCTGGCAGCCTCTTTCTTTGCCTCTTAGGCCATTCCCTTGACTAGAAGCCACTCCCTCCATTCTTGGCCTCTCAAAGTTCCAACTTTCAGTGATGTTGCAGCTTAAACTTCACTTTTTCTAATCCCGCTCACCCACTCCCTGTCCCTTTGTCCCTGTCGCATGAGACGTGACTGCAGCTGTGGTCTGTCTGTTTCTCCCAGTTGGGAGCTCCCTGAGGACAGGGCTGGTCTGACTCACCTCCGCAGACAGCCCTTCTGTTAGCCTTGCCCTTGGGGAGCTTGGTTTGGAAAGGAGGCTCCTGTGTGACTAAGTCAACAGTCTATAGATTGCAGAGCCAGAGCGCGGGCTTGGGGCCACAAAGTTACCTGTGACTTTTGGGGTGCTCTGCTTGGTTTTGTCGGTTCTGTTCCTAATGTGACACTTAAACTGTCCCACATGCTAAACCCTGATCTTGAGTGGCCCCACACTGGACAACGCACACGTCTAATCTGTTTGCAGCCTCTGGGATAAGGGTCTTCGGCCTGCTTCCTGGGGTGCTGAGAGGGTCTGTAACTAGGGTCAAGTGACTGAGAGGTGTGGGAGCCATGTGCCACACCCAGTGCTCCCCTGCCCTTTTCCGTCCTGTCTCCTGTCTCTGCATCCAGCGCCTCCCACCACCCCTGCCTCATCACCCCTGGCTCTTACTAGGGAGACCAGTCCTCCAGGTTTTAGCTCTAAAAGCCGTATGTCCCAGGAGACAGTGTCCCAGGACACAAAAAGTCCTGGTTTTTGGCTATGGATGCAGAAAGTTGCAGAAAAATGTAAGACCCTTACAGCTGCCCAAAAGATAGAAACTGAACAGCCCTGGCTGTATTTCTCCTGACCATGGATGCTGGCAGTTGTGACCTGTGGCTCTCGGTGATGGATCATCCACTTTGCATCGCTCCCAAGGGCGCATCACTGTCCTGCGCTCTGCTGGAGCCCGCCTTGGACTATGTCTGCAGATTAACTGTAGTGCTCTCTGTGTTGAGATAGTGCAGGTTGCATTTTTCACATAGGGTATTGTGACCATGTTTTCTGAGGGTTCAGATCATGAAAACGAGAACAATAACAATGCCAGCACCCACATGATCTATTCATTGCTGGAAAAAAAGACTAAATGACACCGTTCTTTGAATGACAGGTGGGAGGACACATATAACTGGATGGGGGAGGGGGGTAAATAACCAAGTTGGAAGGTGCTACACAATGTGCAGAAGAGAAGGAATGTGAAGATGGAGAAGTGGGTGTGAAAGCACACTGGATACTGAATTGCACAAGTCTGGGAGGAGACAAGCACACTCTTCTAAATCAGTGGGAAGTTTTTCTTATCTTCCAAAGACACCAATGCTTAGTCAAAAGTAGCTTCCGCTGCATTCACTTGGACATACTCTATCACCATGTGGCCCCTCAGTGCTCCAGGAACTGAGAAGGTTACAGTTCCTGACTTAGGCTGCAGCGAAATCCTCAACGGGGAACAGAGAGGAATTATGATGACAAACGTGTTGGTTTTTCACAGTGTCGAGCTGATTCTGTCAGATCTTACCAGTATTCAGGTGAGCTTCCTGCAGTATGTCCACGGGTGCATCAAATACTGGCAACCAACACAGGTCCCCCAGATTTTAAATAATTGGACTTGAAAACTGGAGCTTCAGATCATTATCTTGATTTCCATGAAGAAAACATAAATCAGAGATTTTTGTTCCTTTATCCAAATGGAAACTTAGACTTTGTTTGTTTAATCTGCATATTCGGTAGACAGTACACAGTTAATTTGGCAAATTTTATTTAGTCTATAAACATCTTTCCTGCTAAATGTCCCCCACACTTTATCCCCCACACTGCGGAGGGGTACGATTTGCTTACCTGTGACATCAGGCTTTCATAATGAAAGCTGTTGGTGACTTGACAGTTTCCTCAAAACGTGCAGAAGCACTTAATGAGAGATTTGACTTTATAGAAATAGCCTCAGACACGAGCCCATAAGATGACTATTGTTGCTGGCCATGGAAAAGATGTTAAAACATCGGCCTGCTGTGATGTCCTTCTCTAATTTGGAAATGCGTTGGGATGAGAATGGAGAAAGGAATTAGACTAAAAGAGAGTATATGCTGTTTCTCCAGCGCTGTTTGATGATCTTTTAAAGAGGTTGCAAGGAGCGTAGGTGGTGATGAGCAGACCGCATCGAGTTGTTCAGACTTGGGGTGGGAAGTTGTGACAAAACCTCACAAAGTCAAAGGAATGACTCATTTTTTGGAAATGAGACGGCTTAACTCAAAAAAATGTCACCAGGAAGGGGAGCCACATTAAACAGGACTTTCTCAACTTCTTTATTAAAACTGTAACATAATTGGAATCCAACTTGGATCTCACAAGTTCAGATTACCTTTGTGCTTTGAAACAGCTCTCCCTGAGGAGAGGTCTGACTGCTAATGGCATCCAGTGTGTTTGGGAGGTTTAGAAACGATGGCCACCTGCAACAAGGTCAGCCGTCTGGTGAATTTACAGATGCAAAGGGCCTGACTGGTGAGTGGCTGGTCTGCCAAAGCCAGCCTGCCTGTACAGGAGCTGGAAGTGAATTCCTCTTCTAGGTCCAAAAACCTGTGAGCAGTGCAAGGCCTAAGCCCTCCACACGCAGACATCTTTGTGGAGGGTGCTTAGTTTGGTGTTAACTGTGTTGGACTGACACAAGGGCTTGATGAGAGCAGAGTGACAAGCCAAAGTGAACTTTATATTTGACTCTTACTTCGTTTTACCACTGAAGGATGCTTTAGAAGCTGCAGGCAGGTCAGAGAAGTATTTGTGGGAAAGCCAACCCAGGTTTCCTCATTGCACCCCTGAAAGCAAGTGGGTCACCTGAAGCGCTTCTGGAGCCCTCCCAGAAAACTGGCCACATCTTCTCTCACTGGCATCATCTGATCCAGAAATGTGGCTTCAGTGTTTCCCTCCCATGTTCCTGCCAGTACGCAGAGGAGGCACATACATAGGCATCATCACTGGACTAAACTGATCTTCAGTGAATGGATTATCAAAGACATCTACCCAACGAGAGAAACAGTGATATTTTTAATCTTAACGAAAAATGGAAGCAGAGCAAAAATATCCTATTATAATACAGGACAGAGAAGTATGTCACTTTAAAAAATTAAATATATTGGGGAAGCCGGGATGGCTCAGTGAGTTGAGCGCTCACTTTGTAGCCCCGGGGACCGAGGATCGAATCCCGGCCCCGGCCTGTTTGGACCCATGTGCTGAACTGGGGAGTGCCCCCAGTTCAGTTCTCGCCAGGGTAGGACCCCGGCCCAGTTCCTGCCCTGTGCAGCTCTGGGCCCACCTGTGGAATGAAACCATGTGGAAAAAACCAATGATGTGCAACTATGAAGGCTCTTCTGGGCCCTTCCCCTTCTCTCTGTCTCTGTATCTCTCTCTCTGTCAAAAACAATAAAAATAAATATTAAAAAAAAAATTAAATATAGATAGTATCTGTTTAATTAGTCCTATTATTTTTAGGTTCTCTTTTTAAAAAATCTTACATTTGTGTATTTTTTGAGAATACAGAGTACTATCCCCTACAAAATTTTAATATCCAATAAATAATTAAATTACTGTGTAAAAAGATAGAAACATTGTGAAAATGTTATATTTTCCCCACACATATCCTTTAACTGGTTCTCCTAATTGCCACTGCCAGCTAGTCCTGTTGTTTTGTTTAAATAGTAACATTTATGTAACAGAAAAGTGAATAAACATACGGTCTAGGACAACTAGATATCCACATGCAAATGAATGAGGTTGGACGACTTCCTTACACAGTACACAAAAATTAACTCAAGACCTGCATGTCAGAGCTAAAACTATTAAACACCTAGATGAAAACAGTAAATCTTTGTGACCTTGGTTACGCAAAGCTGCCTCAGGCACAAAACCAAAACCAAAAGCACAAACAACAAAAAAAAGTAGACGAGTTGGACTTCAACAAAATTTAAAACTTCTGTGCTTCATGGGATACCTTCAACCCACTGAATGGAGAAAATACATACTTACTGATCTTATCTGATAAGGAACTTGAATCAAAAACATGTAAAGAACTTAAAACTCAATAATGAAAAGAACCCAGTTAAAAAATGGGTCAAGGATCTAAGTAGACAATTCTGCAGACGTGCACAAATAGGCAGTAAGCACGTGAAAAGGCTCCTCGAGCCTTGTTAGTAAGGAAATGCAAATGAAAACCACAGCGAGGTACCACTTCTCACCCGCTAGGATAGCTCTAATCAAGTCAAGTAATGTCGTGCTGGCCAGGGTGGAGGAAATTGGAGCCCTCCTACATTGCCGGTGGGAAGGGAAAGTGATGCAGTTACTTTGGCAAACGGTCTGACAGTTTGAAAGGTTAAACGGTTAGCACATGACTGCAATTCCACTCCTAGGTATCTCTCTACCCCAGAGAAATGAAAGCATATGTCCCCATAGTAATTGTACACAAATGTTCATAGCAGCATTATTCATAGCAGCCAAAAGTGAAAACAACCTAATTGTCCATTGTTCTGCCTTGAGTGTGTGTGAGAGAGGAGCTCCCCGCCTCCAGCGTAGAAGCTTCCTGAGGGCAGGACTGCAGCTGGGCCTGCGAGCCTGTGAGGTGCACAGAGACCTGAGGCCCACTCAGCCACTGCTCTCTGCTTCTTTCTTAGTTCCCGATGGGTCCAGGCTCAGACGGCCCGATGGGAGGCATGGGCGGCATGGAGCCACACCACATGAACGGATCGTTAGGTAAGCCAGCGCCACGTTGCCCCCCGCCCAGAAGACTTCTCTGCCTCAGCTCCTGGTTCCGCCAGGTCTGGTCCACAGCTTTGGCCGTGGCAGGGCCCATAGGAAGATCCTTAAAGATACGGTCAGGGTGGTAAATGATCTGCATGGAAGTCCATGTGGCATTTGGGTGGAAGTTTGGAGGCCCCCCTGTGGGAGAGTAGGCAAAAAACTAAATGGAATTCTTTTTTCTTTCCAGGGTCAGGTGACATAGATGGACTTCCAAAAGTGAGTGTGTATTTGGTGTCACCTCCCTGACAGCACCCACCCCTGAGGTCCCCCAGAAGGCCTCGCTCCCCATCTGGCTGGGCAGTTGTGGGGGTCCCGGGGCTCACCACCTCTCTTTCCCTGCAGAATTCTCCTAACAACATAAGTGGCATTAGCAATCCCCCGGGCACCCCTCGGGATGACGGCGAGCTAGGAGGGAACTTCCTCCACTCCTTCCAGAACGACAATGTGAGTGCCCGCCACCACCCTGATTCCACCCCTGGCCCATCACCTGTCCCCTGAGCTCTGGGGGCTGTTCACTTAACACACTTCAGAGCCTCCTGGCCAAGACCTGCCGCTGGGCTGTGTCCCAGCAGCCGTGCTGTGGGCATTCCTCCTGGGTCATGTTTCCACACCGTGCAGAGCCCTTGCCTTCCTCCCTGCTGCGTGGCCCTGGCCGCTGCCTCCTGAATCTGACCACTGGCAGGCAGAGCCTTCTGGAGACATCTACGTGCTGGCACTATTCCTTGGGCACGAGTTAAGCTGGTGTGGCTGGAGAAGCCCTGGGCTGGGACTCGGGGGGCCTGGACTCGGGCCCACTGGGTCATTGTCCCCTGGGGTCCATTTCCATCTGTTCTGGGGAGGAAGGTTTATGCATTCAGTGATTTCCTGGGGTCTCAGTGCACAGCGCTGGCCATCGACTTGGCCATGTTGGGCTTCTGTTCACAATTTCGTTGGAAGAAACAGCATCATGATGAAGCCACTTCTGAGAACCCTAGACCAGCTCCCATTCCGGGGCACCTTGTCCACAGCCTGGCTCATCAGACCCCAGTTCTCTGCAGGAAAGCTGGGCAGGGGTACCCACTTTTTCTGCTGAAAAGAAGGGGTGATTTGGACAGGGAAAGGCAGGGGAGGTGAGTCTGCCTGCAGAGGTCCTGACCGGGGCACAGGCTGGGGCTGCCCTGTCTCCTGTCCCTGGCCCTGCTGGTCCCCGGCCCACCCAGTGTGGTCACACACCGCAGCCCAGCCAGGCCAGACGGCCCTGGGTGGTCAGCCCTCTCTGGGCTGCACTCCCCGGCCCTCACGGCCCCCTTGTCTGCTTCTCCCGTTCCAGTATTCTCCAAGCATGACGATGAGTGTGTGATTCCCCCTTCTCTTCTCCGAGATGCTGAGCGCCAGCATTGCAGGCGGGAAGATGCCAGAAATTATGCAAGAAGTGAGGTGTCATTACCCAGGAGCTGGGGGAGGGGCACCTCCCTGCTCCCCCCACCCCGCCCCACCCCCACTTCCCCACCTGCCCCCATTTTAGTTTCATGCAATAAAAATGCCGAACTTTTTATTCCATAAAACATGAAGGACAGAACTCAAAATATATTTCAAGTCAATGACCAGAAAAATCCCACCCCTTGCCCTTTTCCCAAAAGGACCTTTCATGTACATGACACTTTTTTGTTGGTTTTTTTTTGTTGTTTGTTTGTTTGTTTGGGGTTTTACTGTTGGGATTTTTTATTTGTTTTCAGGGGGTGCTTTTTTGGGGTGCAAAATTTTTTTAAATGGAAGCTTCTAGCAAGCCCCCACCCCATTCCACTCCAATCAACCTCTTTGCTTTCTTCTTTAAAAAAAAAAAAGAAAAAAGGAAAAAAAACAAGCCCGCCCTGCTGTCTGTCTGTACCCAGGCCCTTCCACCAGGAAAGCTAGTCTAGGTGTGAGATCTCATGCTGTCTTTGTAGCCATCTAAAGAAAATAATAATAATAATAATAAACTGGGCAGTTTACAATCGCTGGTTTCTTTCAAAAGGCCTTTTTTGGAAAGAAAAGAGGAAGTCAGCCTTCTCCACTTGGGTTTTTGGTTTGTGTAGATGGGCAAGGGAGGAGGGGACCTGTTTCATTTTGCTTGGTTTCTGCTGGCCGCGGTGGCAACGGCAGTGGCACAGCTTGGACCCCAGAACGCCCCACGTTTACGTGGCCAGAGGGCCCAGGCACCTGCCCGCTGTCGGGACTCTGCCGTGGAGAGGAGACTCGCTGTGAGCCAGTGGCATGCACTGTTCCCAGGACGGCTTCCTGCTTTCTCTCCTGGACCTCCCCCCACCCCCTCCGCAGCCCCCCACCCGTCTTCCCAGCGAGAATCCTGCCAGCTGGGTGGTGGCCTGGAGCAGAGTGGGGGAGGCCACCCCAACAGGATGGCTATGACCTGGGACATGGAAACTGTGACCTTGGCGGCATCCTCCCTGTGGCCCTCACATCGTCCTTGTCATGTGTGCGGGCAGTGTAGGCTGGAGTTTGGGTTTTGTTTTGTTTTCTCTTGATTCTTCATTCTTTTTTCAAAGATGGGATATTGACCAGAATTGTTCTGCATATGCTTGGAACTGGATGGAAAGACAGACTTTGGAATAGCTCTAGGGGGTAGTGGGGGACACCAACCACCAGACATGCTGTTTCCGGTCCTGTTTTTATTTTCAAAAACCACGTGACAGTGGAGCCTGTCCCCTCCCAGGAGGAGTGACTCATGGCCTCCCTCACCTCAGCACCCCCCGTGGGAACCTCTGTGTCTTGCCCTGGAGACACCCGAATTCTTTGTACATTTACTCCCCCTCCTCCCCTGTAGCTGGTCTTTGTTTCTCCCCTCCTTTCTGATCCATGTATATCATATTATGTGAGATATCATCTGCCTGAAAAAAGACCTTGTGCGGATTATTGGGAACATTGTAGCTGTTTCTGTGTTTTTTCTTACCTTGTAGTCTGGTTCTGAATTAAGAGAGGAAAAAAAAGTAATTATGATACATTGTAGTTTGTGTACGATATATGTTGATAACGTTTTATTAAAGGGACATCTTTTTTCCGCAGCCCTTCCTGACATGTTTGGGGGGAACGTGGGTCGGAGTTTATTATTCTGATTACAAAATGCAAGGCGACGGCTTGGGCAGAGTTTTTGTTGCAGGCACATAACGAGATTTTGTTTCGTCTTTCAGGGTCTGCCAGCCTTTGTTGGGTGTGTTAACTGTGTTTTCTGTGGAGAGTTGCTGTGGTCTTTGGTGGGTTGGGAGGGAGGACATCGGTCTCACTTCCAATATTTAGGGGCATTCTAAAGGCCAGTTTTGGTTTCCTGTCTTGTGGACACATTTTGGTTAACCAGAGTGTCTTTATTTTCTAGAAGTAGAAAAAGGTTCCTGGTGGCCTGTGTTTTGGAGGGAGAATCAGTGAGGATGCACTGTGGCCAGCAGCCACACCCTGCTGTCTCCCTTCGGGTGCTGGGCAACAGCGAGGTTGATTTGTCTTTTTTCTTTTTGCTTCTAAGGCACTGGGGAGCCTGTAAAGGATTTTCACAGTAGCACAGTTCGAGTAGATTTTAGAAAACCAGTGCATTGCTGCATCCTGGAAGCTGGCTGGGTGGGCTGGACAGATGTGGGAACCCAGTCCCAGCCGTCACCTAGACTGAGAGCTGGGGCCGAGGAAGGCAGCAGTGGATGCCTGAACGTTTAGAAAATAGAACTCTCTGTTTGCTGGAGCTTGGGGACCCCATCCCAGGCCTGCATCAGGAGGGGAGGGAAACATACCTGAGCCAGGTGTGGGCTCTGTCACCTTTACAAGATCCAAGGGGACCAGATGGCAGATTGCCCGTTCGGATCTTGCCTTTGCCACTCCTTGCTGTGTGGTTGTGGGCAGGTTAGTTTCTACCTCTGTGCTGTTTCCTCATCTATTAAATGGGGATAATGGTTTACCAACCTCATGGGGCTGTTGTGAGGATAGGTTAACATTTGCAGTGTTCACAACAGTGTCTTGCACAGAGTAAGAGCAGTCGTGTTAGCTGTTAGTGGTATTGTTACTCATATTTGGGGAGAGTCCAAATGGGTGTGATAGGGACTATCTGGAAGGGTCTGTCACTAGACAATTCCATCATGCCCCTTCCCGCCTTGTCTTAGAACGAGGTTTCCTAGGCTCTTCCTCAGCACAGACACTTTTGAACTATTGGGGAAACGGCACCGTTGGACAACTGATCAGAAGACTCAGCTGCGGCTGACCTGCACTCACAGCTCTGAAGAGGCATTTGGGTGCTGTGCCAGCCAGTGCTGGGCAAAGGAGACGGCAGAGCTGGTGGGCGAACATCCTGCAGTACCCTTGTGCTCCCAGAGCAGGACTCAGGCAGTGGTGTGGGGTTGCTGAGCTGGAAGGGGACCCTGTGACGGGGACAGAGGACAGGAGCCTGCACCTCACTGCCCACCTGGGCTTGGGTGACAGCACCGAGCTCCCTCCCACCCCCCACCCCCAGCAGCCCCATAGCTGCCTTTGCAGCAGTCACAGCCCTGGTGAGGACGGGTTTGGGGTTTGCCGTCTCGCCAGGAACAGATCTTTGAGGAAAGCACTGTCCCTAAAATGTTTGCCCTGCCTAGGCCTGAGGGGGGAGACGGGAGAGAGGGGACGTCATGCCTATTCCACAGGGGTGGGCGTTAGCCCATCCCTGAGACTTGGGCAGGAATGGAGGAGCAGGCCAAAGGCCTGGCTCAGCAGTGCTTTCCTGCAAGTTGTCACTGTCCATGAGGGCCCACTTCTAGGGAGAGCCAGCCGGGGGGTCGAGTGGGGGCTGGGCCTGAATCAGAAAATGCTGGCCTGGCCAGACACCATGTCTTCTCTCCTGGCTGGGCACCCCTCCCTGGACCAGAAGAACCTTGAGGCTAACCAGCTGACGCCAGGAATGGCCTGCAGGGGCAAGAGTGGTCAGTATCTGTCACGGTGCTGAGCCAGAGCAGGACTCGTCTAGTCTCAGCTGGGGCTGTCCAGCCGAAAGCCCTGGGTGACAGAAACCCCCTGCCCCTGACCTCTGCTGTCCCTTGAGGATTCCACAGGCTCCAGAGGACTGACCCCAGAGCACACCTTGAGCTTCGATGAGGGTTCTGCCCTGAGTTGAGTGGAGCTGGGTCTGCCCTGGGATCATTGGCCGTGGGCACTAGAGATACTGGAAACAAGACCAAACCAAGGGGTGGGGCAGGGCGAGGGCTGAAAGTTAGAGGGTCTGTTCAGTCCCGTGCTGGTGCTACCTCCATTCCGGGGTGGTTGTAGAGGCTCAGTGCTCGATGTGTCTCCTGGGCCTTCAGCAATCACCACCTTGGCTTCCTGCCCTCCCCTAATGCCACAGAGGTCTAACTCAGCTCTGAGCATCCTCACACTCTTCTGTCCATCCATTTACACCTTCATTGAGCACCTGTTATGTGCCAGGGACTCTCCCGCACTAGGGATATAGCAGTGGATAAAACATGGCAGGATGGAAGGCCCTTTACTGAGGTGAGGCAGGGCAGGCTGCAGGACGGGCAGCCGAGGTGGAGCTTCATTTCGGCAAGTTAAATTTGAGACGCTGTACGATAGATACCAGGTAAAGATGTCAAGTGGGTAGGTCTGGGCTGAAGACACAATTTGGAAGCTGTTGGCATTTGGATGGTCCTGAAAGCCATGAGCCTGGCTGAGATCTGGTGACCAAATGGACAGGGGCCAAGGACTCGGTGATTGGAGATGTGGGACGTAGGAACCAGCAAAGGAGAAGCGAGCTGGAGAGCAGGGTGCACTGGCAACCCAATGAAGAAATCTGCAGGGAGCGGAGTGCCGCGTGCGGCTGAAGGCCCCACACAGCAGGCCCGTCGGGCCCAGAGCTCAGGCCACGCTCGACACAAGAGTTCAGGCCCAGCAGCCCCTGCTGCTTTGCTTGTGCCTCGATACTTCATGCAGCAGCCACTCAGAACATGGACTATGGCCCCCCGGGGGCCTTTGTGCTTGCTGTTCCCTGTTGGCATGACTTCGGCTTGCCCTCTAGAATCCTGTGTGAACGTCCCCTGTCAGGAAGCCCCCATGGCCCCTGTGCTGTAATGATTCAGTCAGTGGCTGCCTCCCCCATCGGGCTGGGAGCTCCTCCAAGCCACAGACCATGCCTGAGTGTTCTTTGTCCCCAGGGTCACCTAGCAGGTGCTCTGAGTATTCATGCAGTAATAGGATATTTGTGGGATAGTCACCCCTGAACGCCTGTCCACCACATGCTGTCACCTGAGTGAGGAGAGGTGGTCTTCATGGCTGCCTGTCTCTGTGGATCCAGAGGAGAGTGACTGCTCTGGGTGTCCACGGCCATCGGGGAGCTCTGCATCTCATTCTGCATCCGACTCCTAGCACAAGGCTTGGCACACAGTAGGTACTTATAAAATGGGCTGGCTTGTTGGATTGCTGCTAGAGGAGGTCTCTGGTGAACCTCGGGGCTCAATCCTCAGTGCTTCCATCATGGCCCAGCTGTGGAGGGAGAGCCCCAGGGGGTGTGTGGGGGGGGGGAAGAGTAGGGGATGACAGGAAGCTGAGGGAGGCCATGTTGCTCTTCACAGGCTGCTCTCTTGCTCTGGGCAACAAACCCAAGCCTTGGATGCAGGCTTTGGGTATAGGGAGATGTGGCCCGCGGTGTCTGCATGGGCTAGACTGAGGATCTCAGGTGGCAGTAACCAAAGCAGAGTGACCAGGACAGGGGAGCAGCCAGCCTCACTCCACCTTGCTGTACTCGTCCTTGCTGAGGAATTGGATCCCTGGGCCCTGCTCTGCAGTACAGCCTGGAGTAGGTGAGCGCTGTGAGCCATGGATTGAGAAGTGGGGTGCAAACCTTGGGCTATTTGGCTTTGAGGCACCTAATGTCCAGCTTCTCTACCGGGCAGCCCCCTAGCTGAGAGGAAACCTGGGGTGTGGGGCCTCGGAGGGCAGACCTGGGACCCTGGCGATGAAGGTACCGGACAGCATTTATTCCAAAGTATGAGAATGCTTGCCAAAGGAAAGGGAGTGAGAGGTAGAAAGTTCCTCATGCTGGACACGTGTGAGCCAGTTGGGGGAGGGGGGACACATGCTGGATGGGGAGTATCGCTTCCCGGGACCCCCATGGGGCAGAGAGTAAGGTAAACAAGCCCCTTCTCAGGGGCAGGGCTGGGTTAGAGCCAACTCACTGACCTCTGAGGCCCAGCTTTTTTGCTATTTTGCCATCTCTGAAGAGAGGCCCCATAGACTACTACTGTAATCTGACTCAAATTCCTCCTTTTGCAGAGAAGGGAGGGCTGGTGGTTGCAGGCCTGGAGTGAGGGGTGGGGGACGAGGGTTCTAATGCTGGAGTCCGTGCTCCAGCAGGGCCTCTCCAGCCTCCTCGTTATTCTGCAAACACATCAATCCCATCCCCACCTCTGCTGTTGCTTTTTCCCCAGCTGTGTCCCTGCTCTGCTCACACGCTTCCCGTCTACTCAAACGTCACCTTTACACAGAGGCCCCCCTGACCGCGCACTCCCTCCCCAGGTGCTGACAGCTCACAGCTGTCTCTTTCTGGGCATTGCCCTGGGCCGCAGGGAACGGCCTCACCCAAGGTTCCATCTCCTCCCACGTGGTGGCCAGTGTCCAGTGGCGGATACATGACCTCAAAGCCCCACCACTATGCCTCAATTTGAGACAAGTCGTCCAGCCCCAAGCTCTCTGTAGGCTCCCCTGAGACTTGAGCTCTTCCCTCTGCCCAGTTGTGCTCTCCAGCTTGCTTGCAGGTCTCCGGAGTGCTCCCCACAAAACCTGCCATAGCCCTCCCTCTCGCTGTTCAGGGAGCTCCGTCAAGGCACCCTGCTCTCCTTCATGTCACTCTGACATGGTTCTTTCTCCACTGTCTCCCAACATTAAACTATAATGCCGCGAGAGCAGGGGCCTTGTTTTGTTCACTGCACTGTGCCCAGGGCCTTGTGGCATAACTGCCACATACTGGGTGCCATGTGCACACGTGGGATGAAGGACCAAGTGCCTTGAGAAATTATGTGAGGTGTGGGCACCTGGATCGATATGTAACAAGTGTACCTTCTGGAGGTTCCCAGACAATACCTGGGAGAGGGTCCCTGTAACAGGGTGGTCTCCCAGCAGCCAAGCAGGGGGGCCCTGGGAGTTGTGGTAATTTGTGTATTTGGGCCAAAGGGAAGACTGTGAGACACTCAGGTCACATGCATGCTTGAAGGGACTTTATCCTGCAAGAGGAATCGGGTAGACACACCTGAGGTGGCCCTCGCCCGCTCCTTCCCCAGCCTTGGGCCTGCAGCTGAGGGATGGAGCCCAGCCAGTCAGAGCCCCTGGCCAGCACCCACTCTGGGTCCAGCCTGCGCCAGCCTTAGGAGAGGACAACGCGCAGCCTACAGGCTTCCGAAAACCTCCAGACTGCCCGAACCTCCTGGATGCTACCAGCTTATCATTGTAAGAGTGGAGGAAACCTGGGAGGTGCTTTATCCCATTTTGCAGATGAGGAAATTGAGGATCTGAGAGGAAAGCTGGGAGGAGGAGGCTCTTAAGAAATGCTTACCCCAGTCCAAGATTAGAATTTCCTTTCTAATAAAGTCTGCTGGGAATGAATCAAGACTTTGAAAAATTAACAAGACACAAATACATGACCAAATTAGAGTATGTTTATGTACACGGGCTGTCGGAAGGTATCCAGCCGTGGAACTGTTCAGTTGGGCATGGCTGGATTTTTCCTGGACAGCCCTTGTATGTTCACAATGGCAGTGTCAAAATTTTGGTTCCAAAAGTCTGTTGCTTAGATGTCCAAGTCCATATGGTAGGTTTATGCCAGCAGTGTGACCCCCACCTCCACTCTTCTAACACAACTGCTTCCTCCCCCCAGACTAAGTGGGTAGGTTGTTCTCAGGCCTTAGAGCCTTAAAAGTCAGTTTGTTTCCTCCCTGTGTTTAAGGAGGAAAGGAATGCAAGAAGGCAACAGGGATGAGCTAGGGGGGCATGGGGACTTGGAGAAGCGGGCAGGTCTCTGTGGAGGCGGCAGATTGTCGCTTATGAGCTTTCCAGCTCTTCACACTACACCATGTGGTTGCTGAGCCTCAGTTTCCTCATCTCTATGGTAAGGATAAAAACCTCCAGTCCTGCCAGCTTCACCCTGCAGATCAGCTGCAAGGGGCTTGATGGGAATGCAGTGGGTGACCGGCTCCATAGCTTAGCTCTGAGGTACAAAGGGGACCCACCAAGGCCAGCTGTCTGGTCTGTCTCAGGGTGTCTGGGATGAGGGCATGCTGTCCAGCCTGCCCTGCTCCAGGCCAGTCCTCAAGCTGCAAGGTCATCTGCTGACTATCCACCTACTCTCAGCCTCCATCTGTCCCACTGGTTCAACTAAGGCTTGCTCCATCCTCACTGCTCACACTTCCACCGTCCCACGGGTGCAGGGGGCTTCTCCAGCCTGGCTTCAAGCCATCAGCACCACTTGCCCAAGAATTGCCGCAGTGGCCTCTAGCTGAGCTCCATGCAGTTGCCCTGCCAGCTCCATACACTAGTGTTTTTTGTTTTCTCCTAAATCCCGTTGACTCAGCAATTCTGCTAGGAATTTATCCAATGGCTATACTGGCAAAAATACTCTTAAGATACATGAACAAGGATGCTCACTGCAGCATTATTTGTAATGGCTAACAACTGAAAATAACCCAAATGTCCATTGATAGATATTAATGTAGCAGCTCAAGAGAACAAGGCAGCTTATATGTGCTGATGGGGCAAGGTCCTGCCATTCCAAAGTATTAGATGAAAAAAGGGTGCAGAAGAGTTTATAACTAGAACAGTCAGTAATGTACACGTATGTGTTGCTACACACATACACTGTAATGGGTACTACATAAGAAACTAAGATGCAGTTACTTGTAGGAAAAAGAACTAGACTGCCTTGGATGAGGTGACTTGAAATTTATAGCATATTTTTGAGTTCTCCAAATTCTCACCGTTGATATGTAATAGTTCTTATCTATAAAATAAAAAGATGGACAACAGGGCTTAGTGACTTCCTCTGGCTCCAGGTCACCTGCCACGGGAAGCAGGGGGTTCTTGGTAGGGAAGGGGCCCTGCGAGCCGCCCGCCCACCACGTTACCGTTTCCCAGTAAGCTCTTCACGTACACCAAATCTGTCCTTACCCTGGCAACCCCTGCCTCCCCACCCCTGCCCAACTGAAAAGATGGCCTATAACGTGGAAGGAGCACAAGCCAGGGGGTCAATGACACTGGCCAAGCACGGCTCTGCCCTTCCTGCCCATGGCAGGCGCCGTATGTGCTCTAGAGTTCTGCAGATGTGCCAGCAGAGTGTCGGGTACGTGTTCTTAGCACAGCCCCTCTGGGAACTGCTCAGCCCAACAAAGCCGGCTAAGCCAGGCTCTCCCCAGCTCCGGGGAGCACTGTGCCCAATGGTGACAGGCCTGTGCTCTTTGCAGAAAAGCTTGGCCCTTCATCTCCGGTGAGGCCACTCCCCTCCAGCGAACCCACAGAACGGAACCTGGCTGGGCCTCAGGTGCAAACCCTCAAGGTTCTCCCCAAACTTTCACCTGCAAATCTCCATCTCAAATACTATCTGCGTTTCCTCGGCCAAGCACACATAGTAGGCACTCAAGAAATGGCATTTACCTTGTAAGGGTATGAGGATTAAACAAGATGCTGTGTTTAGGTGCCTGGCCCAGGGTAGGGCTTGCTGTTCTCAGAACAGGCCAGCTGAACCAAGGATGTACTGGTCCATTAACCAGGGTACTAGTGAGAAATCTACCACAAATCGTCTATTACAATTTCTGCAGTCACTGTGAATGTGTCCACAGCTTAAACCCATAAGAACCAAGCGACCACCAGAGAGCACCTACTCTGTGGAGACATTACATACATATAAGTTACAGTTTTTAAAACCAGGTAGGTTCTAACGGCCTCAAATTTCAGATGAAGAAATTGAAACTTAGATGAAGGTTCTTATATAAAGTCTAAAAACGGGTCGGGGCAGAGCTGGGGCAGGTCAGACTCCAGGGCTGGCCCTCGTGCAGAGCCAGGCCCAAGGTGTGGGACCCTGTACAACTGCGGTGTCCTCCCGACAGCACCCTCACACTGTGCACCGGAAGCACTCTTTATTATCAGCCAGCCCACCAGGCCGGAAGAGCACGGAGGCTCCCGGCAGGCCCCAGGCCCCAGCCAGGGAGCAAGGGTGGGGCGTCAGGCCTCAGGACAGTCCTTGGCTCACACAGCACCGTGCAAATACAGCGCTAAAAACTTCTTGAACGTCTCTGGCTGGAAACCAGTGGGCCCAACAGGTTCCTGGAAAGAACACAGCCCATTAGAATCCTGCTACTGGGTTTAATGGCAGCAATTAAAACAAAGGTCGGTTTTATGTGAATCCTAAGTGCCTGGATAATGACTGTTTCCTTCTCCCACGGACCAAGGAGGGGCACTGGGGAGCTGGCCCCAGAGCTGCCTAAGGGGGCTGGGTCAGAAAGGCCACGAAGCACCTTTCAGCCCAGTCTTGATGCTGACGTCTCCATTCCCTCCCTTCAGTGTCACAGATGGCCTGCTGCCCCTTTTCACTCCCGGAGACAATAAACCCTCCCTATCCCACACGTATTTATCAGGCACCTTCTCTCTGTGTTGGGCCTGTGACAGCTTGTTGGAAACCCACAGTGACTTGAATTTGGCTCCTGCTCTCATGGAGCTTACAGTCAGGGGTTCAAATAGCAGTAATAAAAACTGACAGGCCTCAATCACAGGAGGAAAGAGATGCTGAGAAAACGGGCGAGAAGATGACTAATTCATTGACTACCATACATGGTAGAGACCATGTATGAATGAGTCTTAAAGGCAGGTAGAATGGGCCAGAAAGAAGAGACCAGTGAGACCAACAGGTGCACTAGCACGGGGCAGAAATGGGGGCGGGGAGAGCAAGGGCGAGGCTGGAGCCCAGGGACTGCAATGGTGGGGGGAAGAGGCGGGAAGGGGCAGGCAGGGGCGGAGCTGAGCTGGACAGGTGTGGAGGGGCCAGTCAGTATTCTGGGAGGACGAGGGTAAAGGAAGAGGACTTTCAGATACAGAGGGAGAGAGTAGGACAGAGAACAGATGCTGAGGGGGCTGGTGTGCTACACAGGTGACACTGGTGTCTGGGGACAAAGAGAAGGGCCCCAAGCCGGGAAGCGCTTCAGGGATAGACACAACATGGATAGATGCTGGAGAACTAAGTACGGTATACTGCTGTCATGCTGACAAAGCCCAGAGGTCCAACAACTCCACTCGGCAAAGGTGCTCAGGCCCTGCGAGGGGCACAGGACACCGCCAGCAGCACCCCTACTGTTCTCTATCCCCCCGATCCTGCTTTACGTCTCGAGTGCTCATCATTGTGACATCACATTATGAATTATTTCGATTCTGTTGCTGCCCACTGCAGAGTAAGCCTGGACTTCGTTGAGCCACAGGGATTCCGTCTGTGGGATGCAATGAATGAATGAATCCCTCCCAGGCCTTGCCTTGGAGGAGCTTGGAGCTTGGTTTGATGGAGGAGGAAAACACACAAACATGCCAGAGCAGCAGTGTGACTGCGCTGTAACACAGGGACATGGGACTAGGAACCCACCCGAGGCACCGAAGTGAGGCTGGGAGTGGGCTGGTGGGTCCTTATGCTACTCCTGGAAGGTATGGAGGAAAGAAAAATGGGGGGTGGGGAGGGGGAGAAGAGGACAAGCCTCTTATGTGGCCTCTACTAAGACTCAGTTCCTTAGGCGCAGGGCATGCTGGGAGCTGTGAGGAGCTGGGCGTGGTGCGTGTAGAGGGGAGCAGGTGGGGAGCTGGGCAGGGCCCTGGCTGGAAGGCGACGGGCAGGGCTGAAGGAGCCCTCCCGGCAGAGGTCCCACTCATGAGCACCCAGCAACCCCACTCTGCTCACTCTGGGTAGGCTGAGGCATGGCCCTGTTCCCACCACAGGCTTGAGCGGCAGGACTTACCACCACCACCTTCTTTTTGATCACGGGGAGACACCAAAAATGCTGATAGAGGAGCTGGTCTGAGTCCACCCAGACCAGATTCTTGACGCCCTCACTCGAGGTCAGGTCGGTGGTGTTCAGCTGTAACACCAGGAATTGGAAGACACGCCCATCGGTGCCCACACTCTGCACCACTACCGGCTGCTCCAACACCTTCGTGTCGTTCTGAGAGGAAAAGGGGGCAAGTAAATCAAATCCGAAATGGTGGGGTATGTGGAATAGCAGACCAGGCAGCTCCTAGGTCTGGCCTTTAAAACAAATACACGCCCAGTCCTGCTTCCTGGCTTCGCCCTGAGGCAATGACAACAGAGCGAGCTCAGGGCACTTCCCTCCTCACCCAGCCAGCCTCTGCCTGGCCCGAGGCCCTGTGGCCCCACGGTGCCTGCTCCTCAGCGTGTGCACATTAGGGTAGTAACCCTTCCAGCACTGGGAGGAAGGTAAGGTCAAGCTCCTGGCATTACCTGATGGTGACAATAGTGACAGCAGCTCTATCCAATGTGGTCTTGAAGGGTCAATGGTATATAAAGGATGTCCCAAAATTCACACAAGATTTGAATTTTGCGTCATTTGTGCGGTAAAGTGTTGCCAATAAAAAAAAAAGACAGCGTACAGCTGACAGTTCAGGGTTATTAAAAATGGAGCGCTACATGAAAGAACAACGCATTTTCATTGCTGAGCAATGAAAATTTACAATTTTTAATTATAAACCTGTTTTCTATCAAAATTACTTCTTGCGTGAATTTTGAGACACCCTTTATATACAGTAGACTCTGCTAACCAGAACTTGAGCTACTGGCAAAATTTATGGCTGGCTGCTTGAGAGTGCTGGTTAACGGAGAGTTTACTTACTTTCATCCAGCATCTACGAACCCTCATGGGTGCAGCTTAACTGAGAGTCTACAGTTCTCACTCCATTTGACAGATGAGGAACTTGAGAGTGAATGAGGCAAGTGACTTGTCTGAAGTCACAATGATGTGTGGCATCAGAACCAAGACTGGCTAACACTAGGCCATGCTCATTTCCCTCATCTGCCTTGCTCCTCAGGCCCTGTTTTCCTGGTAATGCAGGTGGTCATCTTATCTGAGCTTCATGCTCACAGTGAAACTCTGAGAACATGCCAGATTCCCAGTGTCCACTCCAGCAGTGTCAGCCTTGGGATTTCACCAGTCAACACATTTGCTAATGATCTCTTTTAATTAGTGCTACTTGGTAATAGTAATACTAACAACCATTTACTGAAAGCCTCTCATGTGGCAGGCATTAGGCCAGTTTTATATAAAGTCACCGCTAATCTTATATCTAGCAGTATATTCCCACTTGACAGATGAGGAAACTGAGGTTCAGAAAGGTGGTATAATTTGCACAAGGTAACCCATGAGACATGAGCCACAATCAGACCCACATGCCATTAAGTCACTTAAAACCCCACTGTTCTGGTCTATACCCAGTGTCCCATTATATCTAACAGTCACAATCAGACCCACATGCCATTAAGTCACTTAAAACCCCACTGTTCTGGTCTATACCCAGTGTCCCATTATATCTAACAGTAGTACCTCTTCACTCTCAAGTGTCCCAGTTTGGATGACAAACCTCACCCTACTGAGACTTTGCAGCACTCCAGTTTGGTGACTGCTGCCCACTGGACAAAGATCCAACAGGCAGGCCCCACGAAGCACAGCATCCTTGATTTGAAAATGCTGCCTACTTTTGCCCTCCAGGGCTGAATCTAACATTAGGAATAACTAATGTCAGACCTCAGTGTGGGCCACACCGGGACTGCTGGCCTTAGAAAGACCTGTTCTTAGCTGCATGAGAAATAAATAAAAAGAAAAGTACCTCTAAGTGTTAGCTGAGAATTCTGTATTGACTCTTATCTCCCTCTACAGATCAATAAAACTGCAGGTAGTACATAAATTTCTCAGCAATTTTACCTTTTACACAGAGGCTCTTCCCGTAATTGCTCAACTTCGCATCCCCAGGAATATCTGTACCTGGAGGGGGTGGGAGAGGTCTCCTTTCCTACCCAACTGGGTGGCAATTAGAGACAGCATTGCTATCGGTGCTCTGCTGGCAATAGCTGGCACAGAAGCTGCAATGAGCCTGCAGGCCTGGGACCTGGCACGTGACACTTGCTGCCCCTTTCTCCTGCCCCACAGAAGAGAGGCTGCACAGCCTTCGAAGCTGGAGGAATCAGGGCTCTAATGCTTGCCAATGCACTCAGTAGCTGTGGGATCCTGGGAAAGTTATCCCAACTTCCAGAGCCTTCAGAAAGTTTACAGGGAATGGAAATGAAGATAACCTTCAAAGGGCTGAAAAGACAGGTCACATAAAGATGTAACAGTTGCTAATATCTTAGCTGTGTGACCTTGTGACCTTAGCCTCCCTGAGCCTCAGTTTCCTCATCTGTAAAATGAAGCTAACAGTGTCTGCCACAGGGGTTACTACAAAGATTAAATAATGCAGTGGTTCTAAAACTTTAATGTAGTGGTTTTCAAATTTGAGCCTGTACCAGCATCACCTGCAGGGCTTGTTACACCACCAAGGGCCAGCCCCTCCTCCCCCAGTTTCTGATGCAGCAGATCTTGGGTAGGTCTGAGAATCTGTACTTTCAACAAGTTCCCAGAGGATGCCCATCTGCTACTCCAGGACCATATTCTGAGAACTATGATATGAAGAACCCTGATTAAAAGTCTGCATGTAGCAGATGCTCAGTACAGGCAAGGTCCATTCCATGCCCTATCTCATTTGGTAACCACACTGCCCAGTTCCTGGACAGAGTAGGATGGGCAGCAAAACATTCTCAATTTCCTCACTCCTCCAGGAGGGCCTGAGGCTCTACCCGAGACCTGGGAGCCGGCAGCAGCTCTCAGAAATGCTCCCCTCACCCCTTACTCCTGGAAGAAGCTTTCCCCAATCTTGGGACAGCTCTGTGTGATGACCACTCAGCCTGCATTAGCCGTCACCTAGGTCCCCAAAACCTGTCCTGGGCCATTCAACTGCTTCGCTTCTGCTGTCTGCCCCATGCAACCAGGTGCTCCAGCTCCAATACTGTGGAACAGAGGTGATGTGCTGGAACATAAACCAAGGCCTTAGGAGTTGGGTTTGCCCAGTTCCCATCCCTTCTCCACTACTGCTGCTGAGTAACGATGGACAAGCCGCTTAGCCTCCCTGTGATTCAGTATAATTATTTTATTTTTATTATTATTGTTTTCGATTTATTTTTATTGTTTTTGACAGAGAAAGACAGAAAGGGGAGGGCCCAGAGCAGTCTCCAAAGTTGTACGTCATCAGTTTTTGACATAGTTTTACCCACAGGTGGGTGCAGGTCTGCACAGTGCAGGAACCGGGCCAGGGGCCTCCCACATGGGAAGCTCGCCCCAGTGAGAACCAAATTGGGGCCATACCCCAGTTTAGCATATGGATTTGAACAGGTCAGGGCTGGGATATGATCCTCAGATCCCAGGGCTGCAAGATGAGCGCTCAACCCACTGAGCCATCCCAGCATCCCCTAGAATTATTTTAAAACTGGGCGCCACAATGAAAATGTGGGCTATTATGATCAACGAGATCACACAAATGAGGCATCTTATTTAAAGATAGGCACATAGTAGGCCCATAGCAGATGTCAGCTAATCTCTGTAGGGTGAGTGGAAGTACCTCTCCCTAAAATTGCTCAGTCGAGCAAGGAATCTCCTTGCCCCCCTTCTTTCTTTGAGGAGGGTAAGACAGGAGACCATCACCAGCTCGACGGTCTCCCCCACAGACGTACCCCATAGAGGAGCCGGGCCTGAGCCAGGGCACTGCCAAAGGCAAACACGATCATCTTGGCGCGCAGCTGATCTGGTTGTAAGCGGTGTGGTTTTAAATTGGCCGTCTCCAGAAAATACAGGGTGTGAGGGTGGGGGTAAGGATAACCCTCCTGGAATCCTGCAAGATACATAACCATGTGGAGGGCAGAAAAGATTAGTCAGCTGGCCCCAAGCCTCAGGAAAAGTCCCCTCCCCTTCACTCAGCACCAGGCACTGCAGACGCAGGAGAGGCAGATAGCACCACTCTAGCTCAGGACTGGCCAACTTCTGGATGCTGCCCACTCGTTACATAATGTCTACTGAGTAGCGATGACAGAGACCATACGTGGCTTGCAAATACCTAAAAAAATTCATTATTTGGCTCTTTACAGAAAATGTTTAGCAACCTGTTATGGGTGATTCTTGCATGCTAGCTCTCATCCTACCCCTTTCTCATTCAAGCACACGATGATAAGTTATACTACCAGGAGGATAACCTAAAATCTACGGCATTTTTTTTAAAAAGCAAATCATTTGCAAAATGCTATACTTTATCAGTAGTAACAAATGACTTGCCTCGTACCTCACAACTGTCTGCACAACACAGGCACTGAGAATCAAAGGTTAGCACTGCTCATGTCAGCCATGGCCCTGCCAGGCGGTCTTTCTCGACCGGCGCGGCTCTGGGTAAACCCTTGGTAGGCTGGGAGCTTCTGGAATGACTAACCCAGATTAGTGAAAGTGGGTGAAAGGAGGAGGAGTGAGCCTGGGAAAATGTGGGTCCTGAGAGTCCCTGAGAAGAGCCCTGCTTGAGAGAAAGAGGCATGGCTCTCCGCCTGCCTCCTCCTCACTCCGGTTCCTCAGCACACGCCAACGCCCATCACACAGCACTCTGTGCCAGGGTCCCCGACAGTGCCCAGAATAGAGGGCAAGCTGAGGCTGCACTGCCTTTGGGAAACTCACCATCTACAGGGCAGACAGACAAGAAAACAGATCATATGCACAGAGGGACATGTCAAGATACCACATAAGTCAGGGGCTGTGGGAGGAAAGAGAAAAGGTTTCTGATGAGATTGGAAGGTCCCAGAGCATTTCTGGGAAGAAGTGATTGCTAAGATGAGGGGTTATTAGGCTGAAGACAAAAAGAGGTGAGTGGTCAAAAGTTCCAGGCAGAGAGAACAGAATGTGTCAAAGCGTGGTGGTGAGACAGAGTGCGATGCGCTAAGGGTAGCTGGAATCCAGGGGGACTGCTGGAGAGCAGACAAAGGTGAGGCTGCAGAGAGGGGCAGAGGCCAGACCCGAAAGCCCTCCCACGTAAGCTAAAGAGTTGAGACTTTATCCACCAGGCGGTGGGGAGGGGAACGTGGCGAGAGACAGGATTAAATGTGTCTGAGTAAGGAAACCGTGGACTTGTGACTAGGAGCACTGGAGAGAAAACAGCCTGGGCCGACTGACCAGCTGGGAGGTTGTGGCAACAGGCAAAGCAGGCCCAGGCTGTAGTTGTGGAAATGAAGAGAGGCTAAGGAAGAAGACAGCACAGCTCAGAACCACCGAGTGAATGGCAGAAACTGTGGCCCTGCCTAGCTTGACTGCCTGGCTTGTCTGAGCTGACTGGGCAGGTGGTGCCTTATTTGACAGTTTGGATGAAGAGCCCCATTCAAGGCCTTGGGGCCTCCTCAGTCCTACCAGGAGGTTGGCCAGAGTGTACAGAAAGGAGATCTTTCAAGGGACCTATGGATACAGGAAACATTTGGCCCCTGATCAAAAGTCCCTCAAGCCAACCATTAAAACTCTGATGTAACAGTGTTGCTTCTCAGGGGTCAAAAGCAAAGTCAGTTTTTGAGAAATTATTTAACTTCCCTGAGCCTCAGTTGCTTTTCCTATAAAATGGGGATAACAGTACCTAACTCACAGGGCTGCTTCACAGATCTTAGGAGAAAATACATGTGAGGTGCCTAGCACATAGTAAGCACTCGAAGTATATAGCCTTTCCCTTTAGAAGAGCATGTCCCTCGTTTCCACACTGCCTGAAGGCCAAAGGCCTTGCTGCTTACCTGTGTCGTCTTTCACATCATAAACATTGCACTCCTGAAGATCAACAGTGGGAGATACGGGGTAGAAGGTCTCAAGAACGTGATTCTCAGTTGCTTCAACCTCCTCTTTGGAGGCGATCGGGGGCAGAGGATCCCTGGCATTCAGTTGGGCTCCTTTAGAACCATATACCTGAAGGAGAATGGACTCTAAAAGGGGAGAAAGATGATTAGTCTCACCTGGTCTAAAGGCTTGTCTCAGCTTCATCCTGCCATATCTAAGTCTTTATAGCTTTCTGAGCTGATCAGCCTAGTCAAACAGAAAAAACTAAACTTAGGTTAAGATGGTAATGCTGGGATTTCTGAGGGGGACGAACCAATGTATCCTTCTTTCCCTGAGGCCTTATGGTCTCAGTGGGTTCACAGCTGCTACACACAGACTGTCCCAAACATCTGATCTAAGCTGGGGACCCAGCAATGGGTGAGAGTTATTCTCTGCTCTCAAGAAGCTCACAGGTAGTAAGTGCTACAATAAAGGATTAACCATACTTGGATAGCAGAGGTAGGAAAACTGACCTTCTCCAGGTAGCCTGGGAAGCTTCCTAGAAGAGATAGCAGCTTCAAACAAGCTTCTAAGGGATGGGTAAGAGTAGTTTCTCAGCTTTGGCACTATTCACATTTTGCACCAGATAATTCTTTAGTGAGGGAGGCTATCCTGTAGATGCTTGGCAATATCCCTGACTTCTAGCCCCTAGATTCCAAAAGGACTCCCCTACAACCCCCCACCCCACCCTAGTTCAAGTCATGACAATAAAAAATGTCTCCAGACACTGGCAAGTCTCCCTTAGAGGGCCAAAATACTTTTAGTTGAAAACTGCTAGGTAAGAGTTTTGCCAGGCAAAGAAAAAGGAGGAAAAGCATTCTAGTTAAGAAGGAAGAACATGTGCAAATGCACAGAAGTATGCTACTCCATGGCAGAGTTTATGGAAATAAATCCAGATGATTAGAGTATGGTATGGGAGGATGGAGGGATAGAAAGAGAGGTACAGAGACTAGAGGCTGAGGAGAAAGGCTAAAAGGGCCAAATTGTCTTCAACAATGGAAAAAAAAAATCAGGTGGGATGTGGGGATAGCTCAGCAGGTTATGAGTGCTTGCCTTGCAACTGCGAGGTCCAGGGATCACATCCCGGCCCCAGCCTGTGCAAACCCACGTGCTGAACTGTGGCACAACTGGTAACCACCGGGATGGTACAGCAGTACAAAGGTTCTCCCCTCTCATGCAGGAGGCCCCCAGTTTGGTTCCTGTCCCCAAGGCCCCACATCTACCTGTGTGGAATGAAACTATGTCACAACTAATGATGTACAACTATGGAGATTGCTCTGGGCCCTCCTTTTTTTCTCTCTCTCCTCTCAAAAACAATAAATCTTTCAAAAAAATCAGGCCAATGAGAAAGTCTCATTTAAATTGCATTAGCTTATTTGCTACATGGAGACATATGTGTAAGAGGAAAAATTCACACCTGATTAATCAGCATGCCTGCAATTGTGAATGTGTACAAATGCCCTTCACAGAGGTCCCCACAGGAGGCTGCATGCCATCACCAGGCACAATGTGCCTGGAAAAACTTCAGAATGGCCTTCTGAGGATTCTCCATCGAGGTAAATCTTCCTGTGAAGGTGCTGGGTTTTTAGAAATAGTCAAATAGCAGTGTGATGGTAATGGCTCAAGGTTGATGAGCATTATGTATCTAAATGGATGCCAACTGGTTTGGCCAACAGCACTGTCATTTAATTAGCATGTGGCTTCCCATACTACATATGTAACAAAAGGAATACTACGTCTGTGGGTAAACTCTGATCTGCTCATTAAAATGCATCATACCCACACCTCATGAATAGTTTTCTCAAGTATTTCCTGTTTCCTCACATATAACCTGTAAGGAAGACAAATGTGCCGGACCTCTCCTAACCCTGGGTTTTAGATTCTCCCCGTAGACCACTCTAGTGTGGTTTCCAATTCAATTCCCTCCACATCCCTCCTCCAGTGACAGCTCCAAATGGGGCAGTTTAATTAGAGGTAATACTTGATGATGGGCCAACAAGTACTCGTCTATTAGTGAGGTCCACTAATTTCCTTAGTGGTGCCATTACCCCTGCAAAGCTGACTCCTTGCCAGGAAGTCTGTTCTCAAAGGGGCAAGTTGGAGAAACCTGACCAAGCAGATGTTCTGAAAATCCCAAATTACTCCATTGCTTGTTTCTCTGCTCCAGGATTCCACCAATTAGAACCCCTGTGTACTCTGAACTTCCCGGCCTGAAACACCTGAAATTTGGCATTCATTCACCCCATCAGTCAGCCCCTATTGTGTACCATGAACTGTTAGATGCTGTGGACAAAAATGAATGAGACATGGTCCCTGCCTTCAGAAGTTCACAGTTTAATGAGGCAGACAGAAAAGATATTAATTACAAGATAACACACAGCATAATATGTGCTCTGACAAAAATACACATAAATGGGCATAAGGAAAACAGAGGAGGGCTAGCTAACTTATGGATTCACACAGGAAGGGGGCTCAGTTGAATCTTGCAGGTAAGCAAGGAAAGTAGAAAAGTGTTCCACACAGAATGCATGGCACACACAAAGGTATAAAAACCTGATGCCAAAACTGCCAGCAGGTGGAGGAGGGGGGAGGTGGGAGTGGACACCGGATATATGGTGATGGAAGGGGAGCTGATTCTGGGTGGTGGGCACATAATGTGTGATGCATAGGTGATGTGATGTGGACTTGTACATCTGAAAACTGTCTAATTGTTACCAATCAATGTCACCCCATTAAATTTAACAATAAAAAAATAAAATTAAAAAAAAACAACACAAAAAAACTACCAGCAGCCAAAGTGTACATTTGGGGCTGGGGCTGGGGCGGGTAGCAGAGCACGAGGTAAGACTAGAAAGACTAGGTGGGTGGCCAAATCACAGAGGGCCTTGGATACCATGATAAATGGTTTAAGGTACTGTGATATAGTGAAGGATCTGAAACGGGAGGGACTTAAGAAGACTTGCACCTTAGAAAGACTACTCTAGCAGCTTTGTGGAAAATGGATTGGGAAAAGGAGAAAAGCACGCATGGGGTAAGAAGCTCTTGCAATAAAATATGAGCTTCAAGAGCGCAGAGGCTGTGCTTTATTTACTTCCTTATCGTCAACATTTAGGCACTTGTAGGCACTCACCAGATATGGTTGAATTTAGTCTTACAATGAAGTGATTAAAAACAAACAAACAAAAAAGGCTGGGCTATAGCTAATGACATTGAGGATGTATCTGAGCCTACAAAATTGGACCACTAAGGACAAGAGTGAGGATACAAATGGGGAGGTGGTGGTGGGGATAGGAAGGGGAGCTGATGGTAGGGCTAAGAGTAGAATGGTTAAAAAACAGACTAAGGCTTTCTGGCATACAAGATGACCAACCTCGATTCCAGGTGGTGGATAAGGTGTAGTTTTTGGCAAAGATCCGCCTGGCCAGAGAAGGATGCTTGAAAATCTGGGATTTACACAGCTGTATCAGACTATCCACAATGACTGGGCTTGGAAAAAAAACAAATATTTGGAAACATAAAAGCAACAGGTTGACTCCAAAATCTATCAACTGGAAATCTAATTGGCTTGGGGGAAACTTACCAGTAGGTCTTCCTCTTGGGGATGTCTTCCGTGGAGTGCCAGAGACGGGCGTGAGAGATCACATTCAGAACGCGTGCATCTTGGTTCTCTATGTGGTTCCTTGGATCATCAACAAGGCTAAGCACTTTCTTGGGAAGGCCTTCTATTAACTTGGCCTTGGTAAGCCAGAGCGCTTGCTTTACACCTTTGGGGTAATCAGTCACACACACACACACACACACACACACACACACACACACACACACACAAAAAGACAATTCAGGAAGAGATACTTAAGCTTGCCAGGTAACATCTAAGGGAAAAGGATGCCAAGAAAGACAGAGAAAAAGACAGAGAGAGATTGATTTATAGGATATCTTTTGTGATATCAGAGGGGTCCGACCTAAAAATAAAAAGCGTAAAGTAGGAGAGCCATTTCAACTCAACTTCAGGAATGGCTGTCTGCTTAAAGGTGGTTAACAGTTGTTCAAAATGGTGAGGTCGGCCACAGGAGGAATGCAAATAGTGGCTACTAAGATAGCTGAGATCATAAGGCTAAATCTTGCAGGCAAGGGTCTGTGTGTTGCCTGCAGGATTGTCAGATACTAGACCAGGGTTCTCCAAACTACGGCCCGTAAGGCCCTCTCAACCGGCCCGTGGAGACCTTTTTATCTGAATAAAATAATATTAAATAAATAATTAAAAACAGCATCTATGTTTTGATTCTTTTTTATTTGGACCTCGAGTTGTAGTCGGCCCCCAAACTGCTATTTGATAGTTAATGCGGCCCGCGGGCTGAAAAGTTTGGAGACCCCTGCACTAGACTAAGGAACCAGATCAATGAACGCCAAACTTTCAAAACCTAGATCTCTTCTATTAATCCCTACCCCAGTCCCACCAGGAAAGCCCATCTCTACCTAATACACCTCATTTATTAGGTGTGGGCCCAGGAGTAAACCCATGCTGTTTTGTCAAGGGAAAGCAGCTTTGGGGAATAACAAATAACTTTTGTAATAAATCATGAATAACTTAAAGAGCCCTGAGTTTGGGAGCACTTAAAACAATAATTTTTCACATCTCATCTAACCTTGAGATTCTATGAGTTATTTCATAAGCAGATTTTTGTATGAAGAAGTCCTATGAAACATATTGTTATATTTGTCAAAAGGATCATACTGAGGACGTCATTCTATTTATTACACAGGGTCCTCCGAGACCTCTGAGTCTCTCCCTGGCCTTAGTATGGGAAGCTGGGCCCTTCCTGGGTATAGTACTATTTTGACTATGGATGTGATGAATTGCAAAACTGAAAATGTTTTTCCCTATACCAGGAGTCAACCAACTTTGATTTCTTAAAGGGGCAGATAGTAAATATTTCCAGCTTCCAGGCCATATAGTCCACTCAACTCTGTCATGAAAGCAGTTATCGGCAAAAAGTAAACAAGTGGACATGGCTGTGCTCTAATAAAACGATAGTAATAGGCAACTGGCCTAGTCAGCTGACCCAATCTCTGTACCATTTGTTGATTGCTAATAAGCTGAGAGCTACGTCTGGGGCTTCCCTTTAGCAAGCAGAACCTCACAGAATAGATTTTTTGTATTCCTGTTTCATCTTTCCTTTCTGCTGGCTGCTTTACCTATCTATTTTTTATTTAATCTGGCTGTGTTGTAAAATTTCTATAAGATGCTCAAAAATACTTTTCAGAAAAATAGGGAGTATAAATAAACAGAAAGATCTGATCCAGGCTGCTTAGTCTTTAAACATTAAGGAACACCAGCTACTCTTAGCGGGACAGATAGTGGTGCAAGGCAAAACTCCCTTACTTCATTTTCCCCAGACCTGGCTTCCCTAAGTGAGGAACAGGCACAGACCTAGGGACCTAAGCTCTGCTTTAAGTCCACACACCAGTCTACCCTCAGATCAAAGTTGATGCTGTATTCCTTTTAATGACTGTGCCCACAAGTTACTGCTTTGGTTGGCAGGTTACTCATCCCAGCTGGAAAAACACCACTCTGGCTCAGGGACATACTCATTTGAAAAGTTATGTCTGGGATTAAAGGGAGCCTAGAACACTTTGGGGGAGATACCCTCAGACAATTTCTTTGTAGTAATAAATAAAAGACAATGAGGGCAGTAAGACTTTTCTCTTTAAGCCTCTTAAAACACTGGAAATAAAAACATTTATAAATGTAACTTCGGGATTTGGTGGTGGAGTAGAAAAACCCCTGGAGTGGAAGTTAGGTAATGAGTTTTAAGTCCATACAGTGCCATTGTTCCTTAAACTTGAAAATGGATAAAATATTAAGATTTTATGCTATACAAGTATATGAATAATATGTAATTAGAGCTGCCATTTACTGAGCATCACCATCTACCCTGTGCCAGGAGCTTTATCTGTAAGTTGGATAGGATTTTATAGAATGGAGGATAGAAGTTAGAGACTAAGGAATTCACTTCAAGTCACCTCGATTCTAACTGATGGGGCTGAGAGAAGCTGAGTGTGTCTGCCATAAAGCCCAGGATCTCTCCATTACCCTAATCTTCTCTAGCTCTACATCTTGCAGGGTTTTATTACAGACTTAACAGAATTTCTGTGTATAGTGTGTATAGTGTATAGGGTATACTTTCAGCCTGGTCAAACAAGTGTAATCTTAAGTTCTAAAATATTGCTAATGCATTCATCAACATGGTAATGTTACCAGGGTCATTCAAGAGTGCCAACCAAGTCTTGTGAGGTCCTCCACATCACCCTGTGGTGAGGAAACTGAATGGAAGTCTTTAAAGGCTGCGAAGTCAGCTTTCAGTAATGGGTCTGAGCAGCTTATGTGGCTGGCCTATTGACTTTCATTTTCAAACCTAGGATTTATTCTCTGGCTTAGTCGCTAAATCCTGCCAGGTCTCTTTCTTTAATTATTCCTTGGAAAAAGTATTCCCACTACTCAACTATTTTGTGTTTTCAGAGTCTGCCCTTCCCCATCCTAACTTGGGGGCTAAAAAAGAATAAGAACCAGAAATGCACTCTCAGTAAATAAGTCTCACTATGGACTGGAAAGTAATTTCTGGTACTGCTCTAGACACAAAGACTGTTGGCTCAGCTGTTTTGTCCTGTTCTTAATGATAGTGAAACGGGAACAGAAGTAGGCTAGAGGGCTTTTGGGTCCAGATCCCTTCCTTGAAAACATCTCAGCTCTGACCTTTGAAAAAAGATGCTGATCTATGAAACCAGATATGTGCCCCTGGCTTCACTATTAATCGAAAGTCTGCATGTGGGCAAATCACTTGCCCTCTGTCTCATCTATCAATCCCGTGAAATGAGGTGATAGGCCAAGAGATTTAAGCACTTTCTACTGTCTCTTTCCACTATAATCTCCATCTATTTCTTAAATGTACAGTTACATCTCCACAGTGTCAAGAGCTGGAAGGGTCATGAGGACCACCTATTCAAAACCACTTATTTTACAGAAAATAAGAGGCTCGAATCACAGAGTTATAGGCAGGGTTGGGTCTAGAAACCAGGTCTTTTCACTTTGTCACTCCAACTGTCTAATGCCCCCTGCACATAAACACAGCTCTTTACAATCCACTTAAACTCAGGCAATTCTCAGAAAATAGGAATCACTACTGGCCCCATTTCGCAGACGAAGAAACAGAAACCCTCAGAGTTTCAATGTCTTGCCTAAAGCCAGGCGGCTAGGGTCAGCTCTGGGCAGAGGAACAAGGCCCCTTCCCGCCAGTCCTGGGGCCTCACCCTCGAGGAGGCTGCAACGCTGGTGGAAGGTGTAGCAGGTCTGGTCCTTGTACAGCGGATGCTCTTGAATCGGAGGCGGGCGGCGGAACTTTGGATGCATCCAGCCCGGATCCCAGGGAGGGAAGACGGGCCGCGCAAGCCCAGGCACGAAATGCATCTTCCCCGCGTAGGTGATGGGCTCCAGTCCAGGGATTTCGTACACTCTGTCCGGAGGGGGAGGCTCGGGCTTCCGCGTGGAGCGCACACCCCACTCGTAAGCCCCGCGTCTCGGGGCCCCGCAGCCCCCAAGGCTGACCCGTCTGGGACGAGCCAGCGCCCGCCTTGCGGGCCCCGACGCCAACGCCATATCGATTTAGTCTCCTCAAGACCTCTACCTGGACGCCGCCATCTTCCCGTGCGCAAGGCCTGCTGGGGACGAGAGGGGCTGGGCGCCAAAGCTCTTTTATGAGTGGCAGCCACTTGAACCAATCAAAGTCAGGAAATTCTGTCTTGTCCTACCCCGCAGGCCGTTTCCTTTTTCTTATAGGTGGAAACTGAGGAGGGGAACCTGAAGGATCCTCTCCTGGGAGAAGCGCAGCAGTGTAGGTGAGTGATCATGGTTGCACTGGGACAGGACTAGGAGAAGAACACCAGAACTTGAAACGCTAACTCAGGGCAACCTGGATCGCCAACGAGCGGTTAGAGCTTGAGCAAGTCACTTCCCTGAGCCCCAGTGGGATGGATTGGTAACCAAGTAATGGGACTTCCGGGTCTTCTGGCAGACTTGGTGATTTACACCCCTTCCACAGACTTGCCCCACACCTTGATCCTAGCACTTTATGCTTGAATGACATTAGTGCTGTTGGGAGGCTCCAGGGGGCTCATAAAATTCAATGATAGTTTGGCAAGTTGGGCCTCTGCTCTGTGCCAACCCCGTGCCAGGCACTGGGAATGTAAGATGAATGAAATCTAGTGACAAGAGAGCACCAGCCTGGAGACATAAGAGACCCAGCTGTGGGTACCAGCCTTACCACTCTGGCATCCTGACCTTGGGCCTCTTCTGTGAAATGAGAAAGAGCGTGTCCTACCAACACAGGGCTGTTGGGAGAACTGAATGAGGCTGTGCAAACGCTTGGCATAGCTGCTGCCCAGTTAGTGGCATCTGTTCTTATAATGGTTATTATCTGTTAGTAGATGACTCGCCCACCAGGCCAGAAGCTCCTCCAGAGCAGAGACGAGCATCACTTACCTCTGTATCACAGCATCTCATTTAGCAGCCCTGCCTATGGCAAGAATGAATGGAGCTATTAGAGGTAGTTGCATTTTGGAGGAATGATAGCTACATCAGATAACGTTCTGTGACATTACACTTCCCATAGTTCTGTTCTCAGACAGAGAACAGAATACTCTGTCTCTGGGAGAGAATACTCTGTTTTACTTTGATTTGCCTGTGGAGTTTGAAATGAGTTATTTGCTTGCAGGTGAGATGGCCAGGTCTATTTCTATATGAACTGTGGAGTTCCACATGTGAATATGGAGAACCTTGATAAATCCCAAATTGCCCTTATCGAAATATCTCAAAATAAATCATAGCCATTTAACTTTTCCTCCCTGATCTTTCAGACTGTTTACCTAACAGCTCTGAAACCAAACTTCCTCCCTCCCTCCTATCTTCCTTCCTTTCATAGAACACACATATTTTATTTATTTATGTTTAGTTTCAAAATGAACACACATTTTAAAATATACACTGTGCTGTTTCATAAAATGAATAAACAAGTCTCTGTTCTCGGAGTTCACAGTCTGAAAGAGGAGAAAGATGTAAACACGTAACTTCTAAGCAGTATGAAACACTATGACGTAGTCATTCATTTGAAGAGTATTTATTGAGCACCTATGATGACCAAACTACCAAGTGCAGCGAGTGCTTGCAGGAGTGAAGCCAAGCAGGCCCTCACAAAAGTCTCCAGCATTCTGTTCTCTTCCTTTACCCACTCATCCCTCCATTGGTGTGTGTTACCCAGTTCTCTGTCTCTAGACTCAGGTACCTAGACCTGTGTAATCCAGCTCACAACTTGGATGCCCCACGGGCACTGAGCATTCCTCAAACTGAACTGATCATTTTCCCCCACTTCTTTCCCCTAAAACGCAATTTCCCATGAGCCTATTGTTCACCCACAGATCCTAGCCAGCCACCTAAATGTACCTTCAACCTCTCTATCCCCCTCCCTCCCTCACCTCACATCTAGTCAGTCTCTGTCCTATTAATTCCCTCCTCAGGATTTCTCTAGTTGACTGCAGTTCTCTTATCGTTCCTGAAGCTGCCCTGGTCCAGGTCCTTGTTACCTTTCACCAGGACTGTCACAGCCTTTGCCTCCTGTTTTCCTGTGGTTGAGGAACAGTATATTCTCAGACCAGAGTTAAAAACCCAGTGTCAGTATTTTAGGAGCTCTGGGGCCTTGAGTAAGTTGTTAAATCTCCCCAGACCTCAGTGTTTCCATCTATAAAATGATACCTCTAGTACCAGTCTTATTGTGTAAAGATTAAATGAGATGTAGCAGTTTGATGGGTAACTCACCAACAATGCAGAGTGAAAGAATGCTTCTGTTTACATAAAGGTAAAAAGTAGACAGAACTGAACTATAGTGGTTAGGGTTGTAAACAAAGCTGACAAAACTAAGGAAATTAGGGAATGATTATATCAAAAGTCACAATGGTGGTTACAGTGGGTGGGGAGGTCATCAGAAAGGGACACATATAAGTGGCTTTTGGGATGCTGGCAAGGTTCTTTTTCAGAGTGGTAGTTACAAAGGTGTTCTTTTATAACATTTTTTATAATTTTTATTAAATTGTACGTACAGTAGACTTTCACTTAACCAGCACCCATGGGGATTGGTAGATGCCAAATAAATGTAAGTAGACTCTCCTTTAACTGAACTTAAACAACCACCAAAGTCTCAACTGGCAAAAGGAATTGTGCCGGTTGCTTGAGATCCAGTTAATGGAATCGACTGTATATGTTTTACTTTATCATTTAAAATATTTTTTTAAATTCCATGAGATTTTGTATGTAAAGTGCTTAATCCAGCACTCTGAGCACAGGAGAAGGTCAGGAAGCCTTGGTTGCCAGTTGTAACTATGTCTTATTTCCCTCCTCCCCCTGCTAGGCACCAGATCCCAGGGTAGATTCATCCCTGTCCCTACTGCTCACACAGAGCATGGCACCTTCAGGTTTCAGGGAGAATGGGAAAAAGTGGAGGTGATCAGAGTGTAACCACATGTTTTCCCTCTCCCAGACTGGCAAGGGAACGGGCCCTGGGCCCTTGACCTCACACCTCACAGAGCCAGGCCTGCTCTGGGAAGAGCACCCAGTGTCCGTCCCAGGCTGCCCCAGCCCGTTGCTGATGGGTGAGAGGGAGGAAGACGACAACGAGGAATCCTGGCTGCAGCTTCGGCCAGTGGAGCCCTTGCCCTCCCAGTGCTGTGGCAGTGGCTGCTCACCCTGTGTATTCGACCTCTATCACCGAGACCTGGCAAGGTGGGAGGCAGCCCGAGCCCACAAAGACAGAAGCCTGCTGAGAGGGAAGGAGTCCCAGGTGAGGGTGAGCAGCTCCTCAGACAAGAGGGCCAGGGTGGCAGCACATCCTGGCCTTGGCCCTGTGCCTTGTACCTGCTTAGGGAAGCTTTTCCTGACTCTGGAGAGCAGAGAAAATAGTGTGCTTAGTGGAAGCAGATGGATCCAGGTCCAAAGCCTGGCCCTGAGCTGGGTGTAGGGGGTCCAGGAGTGAATTGGTATGGGCATTTTATAGAAGGGGCGGGGAGAGAGATCCATGATTTACAGCAATCAGAGAAGGCTTCCTGGAGGAAGTGCAGGTGGGGTGGAATGTTAAGGGCAGTGGGCTGAGACTTAGAAGGCTTGAATTTGAGTCCCTGCTCATAGTATGACCTTGGACAAGTCACTACCACGTAGGCCTCCGTTTCCCTACATATAAAATAAGGATGTTAGATTCAATATTCTTTAAGGTCCCATCATTTTCTAAATTCTGCACATCGGGGTTTTTAGCAGGTTTGAAGGGTGGGTGGGTCATTCATACTTGGAGGTGAGTGTTCTGGATAGAGGGCCCAGCTTGAGGAAAGAAAGGCTCAAGTAGGAGGCATCAGGGTATTTGGGGGAGGACAGAGAAGAGTCTGGCATCTCACACATGGGAGATAAAATGAGGTCTCAGGGTCGTCCATGGGGCCTTTGAGTGTCTAACTACAGAGCTTGCACTTAATTCTGGGGCTGAGGGGAGCCATGGAAGGCTTAAGAGTGGGGTAAGCACAGTGTCAAGGGCTCTGGCATTCTTAGAGCATGAAGGGGAAGTAAGGTGCGACAATCTCTGTTACAATGAAAACTTATCAGCTGAGGTAGCCTCTCCTTGGGGAAGGTGGGAGGGATGCTGTGGATGCTTACATAAGCTCCAGCTTCTAGCTGTTGGATATTTTCCTGTTGCAGAACTGCCCCTCCAAGCTGAACACAGAGACCTTCCTGGCCTTCCACATCAGTGCCATGGACAAACTCACTCAGGACACCTACCGTGTCCAGTTTGCTCTACCTGGGAACAGCCAGCTCAGCCTGCGGCCCGGCCAGCACCTCATCCTACGGTACACTCAGGTCGTGGGAGGATCAGAGCTTCACTGTCCTGTGTTTCCATTTGCTAGTGTGTGGCCTAGGGCAACTGCTCAACCTCCCACTCCCAAGCCTCCATCTTCAAAACAGGCATTGTAATACATGTCTCAGAGGGTTTGGGGGACTGAACTAGATAAACATTTTCATAATACATAGCAACAGCAACAACAAACACTTTTATAGCACTTACTATCCAAGGCCCCATTCTGTGGGCTTATACATATGAACTCATTTAATCTTCACAAAATCCTGTGTGCTAGGTGTCATTACCATACCTGAGCGGAAACTGAAGTCAGAGAAGTTCAGTAACTTGCCTAGGGTCACACAGTTAAGAAATGTTGCAGCCAGGATTTGAAGGTAGGCAGTGTGGCTCTAAGAGCCTGTGGCATTAACCTAATTATGATTAGCACCATGTTGATAGAAAGGACACTGTTACTGAGAATAAGGGACTTGCGCAGTATCACATAGCTAATAAATTGTGGAGCTAGGATACAAACCTAGATTACCGACTTCTGAGTTACACTCTTAACTGCTCCTCTGAACTTTCTTAATCCTCTCAACCTACTTTTGCACTCTCCTCCCACCTCAGTCCCCACCCTCACCTGCCCAGGGACAAGACCCTTTGGGACCTCCAGAGGGAAACCTGTGCCAAGCAGTCAACTTTATGGGTCTGAGACTTAGCAGAGAGATCTGAGCTGCAGACGTGGCTATCGGAATCGTCATGTGGATGGAATTGAGGAGCATGTGACATGGAGAGAGGAAAGGGCAGAGGACCAAACCATGGCTACTCCAGCATTTATGGTATTGGCACGAGGAGTAGCCAGCAAAAGAGAAAGAAGGTGCAGCCAGGGGAGAGGAAAAACAGGAGAGAGCATATACTGGTCACATTCCAGCCACTTGCTTCAAACAGACCCCTCATTCTGGCCTGTGGCCTGAGTGTTTGTGGCCAGCTCATTCTGGCCTGTGGCCTGGCTGATGGTCCTTAAAGTTCACTATTCTGGTGGATGGGAGGAGCCACAGGGCAGGCCACAGCCCCGGCAACCTACCATCCATGTATCAGGTATGCCCAGGACTCCCTCCTTCTACATTGGCCCCTCTCCTCCACCCTCATCGCCCCCAGTGACATTCCTAACACAGCAGCTCCCATGTCACTCCCTGTTCCAACACCTGGTGCTCCACAGTGCCTCCCCAGTGACATCCTACCCCAGGCCCCCAGCTTTCTTTCCCACCAAGTTCTCCCTCCCCCTCCCCTACACTTGCCCCTTGGTCCAGCTTCACAATCCATTTACCAGTTCCTGCCCGACATTGTCCTACCCCTAAAGTTTTGTCCGGGCTACTCCCCTGCCTGGAATTGCTTGCCTTCCTGTCCCATGCTCATCTGTCAGTGGCCTGCTTATCCTTTAATCCCTAACTCTAGGAGGCCTCCTGAGGTTCCTGCAATGAGAGGGAGAGATCATGTTGGTTTTGCCTCTATTACAGCAAATGTCACAGTACTCTTTGCATCCAAGCCACGCCATATGTTCTGTTTGTTACTTCCTCATTGGTTCCACAAGCACTTATTGAATACACATTTCCATCTGGCTCCCTGCTTTAGATGCCTCAGGACAGGGCCATTTTATCTTTATATGCCTTAGAGCAGGGAGTTTTGTACATTGTAGGACTCAAGAGCCGTGCTTAGGTGCTTGTGGGAAGCTCCGAGCCGTAGTATTGAGGAGCTTGGCTCTGCAGGCAAACAAGCTGCAGGTGAATTCTAGCTGTATGACCTTGGCAAGTGGCTTTCCTTCTCTGAGCGTTGGTTTCCTTATTTGACTTATTATTTGAATTAAATAACATAGTGCATATAATATGCTTGGTGTATAGGAGGCACTTAAGACAACAGGGCTGTTGTGATCATCCCGGCCCCCTCATTGGCAACGTCATGGTGAGGACTCATGCAATGGGGTCAGGCTTTGGACTAGGGCACCTTTGAGGGTCCTTCCAATTCTGACACTCCTGGCATGTGAGTATTTAATAACTGTTAGACTTGTCAAACACAGTTGTTTTTGTCTTTATCATTCTGTGGTTGAAAAGGGGTCAGGAAAAAACCTCAGTGATGTCCTATAAACAGCTCACATCATTGTGCTTTTTGAAATGCTTTCCCACCTGTAATCCTAGTGAAACCACATTGCAGGGACATAGATTGTTGGCCACATTTTACAGACGGGGCAGATAAGGCATTAATGACCTGCTAGGGCCTCGCAGCCAGCACATGCAGCTGGGGGAGCTCTGTGCTCCTTTTTTCTGCTCTACCTGCTTGTCCCTCAGTGAGGGGCCCCTGGGGGTGACCAGACCCCACCTTCACGTTCAGCAGCCTGGCAAAGTAGATCCCCATAGGGGTTTGTTGAATGACTGGCTAACTTCCTGACTGTGTGCTTCTCTTTTCCAGAGGGATAGTAGATGACTTAGAAATTCAGAGAGCCTATACACCCATCAGCCCTGCCAACACAGAAGGATACTTTGAAGTTTTGATCAAGGTGAGCTGATTCCCTTAATGCTCTAAGATGCTGTGGACTGGAGTCCCCATTTGCTGGCTTGGTTAGGATGGATCAGTTCCCCCAGATGTGGAACAAGCCGGTGTCACGTGGGAGGTGGCTGGCTTGAGGGAAGAGGGGTGGGGGGGCTGTGAAGAAGGCCTTCTCCC
>PVKE010000639.1:49487-131477 GCA_004027555.1 Craseonycteris thonglongyai | reverse complement strand
AATTCTTAACCAACAAAAAAAAAAAATAAAATAAAAAAAAAAAAGAAAAGCCATTCAGTGGGATCTATACAGATCATGATTATTTGATACTCACCATCCCTTGAAAAATACACCCAGTTGGAAAAATGTACAACAATCCTTTAATTTCTATTCCATTTCCCCAGATTTATAACATGATATTTATACTCAGAAGTCTATTATCAATTTAAATTTAATTTAAAAAAACTTCTCGACACATTGATGAGGTATTATAGAATTATACACCTGGAACCTATGTAATTTTTTCTAACCAATGTCACCCCAATGCATTTAACAATAACAATTCTTTCCATGACCCTAAATGGTATAAATACCCTGAAGTCAGTTATCATAATAACTAGTGCACATTTGGTCAAAGCAACATAAATATATATTCATATTGAACATGACAAACATTTATTGAAAATACATTCCTTAGATGAATTTTTTCCACCTAATTAAGGTGCCAAGAATTTGCTTGCTGGAGTGAAAACGAGTTTGTCATACATTTTATTCCCCCTTTTGAATACATGCTGAGAGCATCTGCTCACACAAAAAAAGTTAGGATGAGATTAGAAGGGGTTTTGTTTTACCTCTGTCACAAAACTAATCTCCTTCCAAGTCACGGTGGTTCAGGTTTGTGTGCGCCTTAGTGTTTGTCAATTTTCACATTCCTACATTGACTCACCCAACCAACCCTTATGCTTGTCTGTAGGTCACAGTGTTTCTAGATGCTGAGCAAACCCAGAAGCTGTCTGTGTACCCAGTGAGGTTGCAGTAATCAAACAGTTGCATATGTTTAAGATGGTAACTGTGCCCGGCACCGTGAAGGAGAGCTAGAAAATGCTGGGCAGGCTTGCAACGGCGGCATGCTGGAATGCTGGTGGGAAGAGCGGACAGACAGGGGACCGCTCATGCAAAGGCCAGACAGGGAAGGGAGGCAGCGAGAGGAGGCTGGCGTACAGGGGGCCGCCCACCCCTGCTGGGCCCTGCGGGCACTGGGTGTTTTGATATGTGGACCAAGCGAAAAGCAGGGAGACCCCTGCAGGCTTTTACGTGTGGGTGGGGTCACAGGTTCAAATTGGCGTTTGGGAAAGATGACTGGCTGCACCGTAGGAATGGATTACAGGGCGGGGCCCAGAATGTAGGGTCCAGATAGGTGCTTCCTTGAACATCTGCATGTACACTTAAGCTTCTGAGAAATAAATAATGGTTTAAAGGGATTGGCATTGTCTGAGGAAAGAAACAACAGGTTTTTATCTTTTAAACCTTTTGTATTTATCTGGGGGTGAGGTGGTGGGTGGGAGGCAGGGCAAAATAGGTTCATAGTCACCGGAACAAAAGAAGAATGAACAGAACTCCTTCCCAGGAGTCCTGGGGAAAAACATGCCATTCATTAGCCAAGTTGACTCCCCTCCAGGCCCCCAAGAATGAAAGTAGCTTTATTGTTCGGGGATTACATGTTCAATATAAGTTACATTCTCAATATACGGCAGGGCAGAAAGTGTATTAAGAGAGGTTTTTACAAACTGAAATTCCGCGGAGATAATCATCGTCTGCACTCTGGTGAACACCCTTTCAAACTACCTTGCACGCTTGGATTCACACGCGAACCTACGCAGACACGCTAGGGAGCACGGCTGCCTTGTTCAGCAACCACATGTGTACGGAGGGGGCCGAAAGCATGCACGCACCATTTAAGAAGGGGAGGAACTACTGAAATTGTGACGCTCGATATATACCGGTAACAAAAGATGAACACAAGTCACGTTTCACGTCTGCAAGGACAAGAGGTGCCCACAGTGAAGACACGTCTGGTGACGGCAAACTACTGCTCGGGCCACGCTGACCAAAGGGCCCACTTGTGTCGTTGACCGTGCATCTCACGCTCATCATGGATGCGTGCAGCTGTCAGGCGTGTTGGAGGGTCTGCTGCACACTCACGCCTCCGTCGTCACTGTACTTCCACGACGCTCTTGAATGTCACACATGGTCTTGCGCTCCTGCAGGGACAACCCTGCTGCCGCCATTTTCTTTGTCCTGCCTGTCGCATGGGGACGCCAGCCTTCATTTGACGAATGCCATCTTTTTGGCAAACATCACATCGCTACCGCAATTCAATTCAACTTCGAAAAGTAATACACAGATAGCTTCTCATGAAATGTGTGTGCATTATTTTGGCACCGCCCCCCCCCCCCCGTACACACCCAGTGCTCAACAAAGTAGATGTTGAATAAATATTGTTTGAATTCAGTATTTCAGTTATATGCAAATATATTGCTTTTTTAACCCAACGATGAGCCTTGGACTTACATAATACCTCATTGAACTTTTTAATGGCTGGTCAGTAATTCATTACAAATTATTATATGCAAATAACCCCACATTGATGGAACCTCAAGCTATTTAGGCTTATAAACAGTGCAACAATTAACATCTTCCATAGACATCTTAACACACCTCACTAAAGAGTTGTTTATCATGGCAAAACAAACAAAACAAACCAAAAAAAGAATGAAAGACTGGTTAAATCAATTATGGTATATCCATACCCATTAAAATACTAAAAAGATTTAATCAGTTAAAAACATATTAATGACTAAAACCACAAATATACTAAGATTCAGTCTATAAGCACCAAAAAACAATTTTAGCTAGGCACAGAAAAAGAAAACTGTATTTACAAAATAGTGGCTTGTTCTGGGTACTAGAAATAGTGGATGGACTTCCTTTTGTTTTTTTCTTTTCTCTTAAGCTCATGTTTGAATTAAAAAAAAAGTTTGAAATTTTGTGGAGCCTATAATTGATTATATAGATCTAGCATTGTTCCGTGTAATCAAGCGTGCCTTAGACTAGAGAGTATTAACCTAATCTTCAATCTTACAAAGACAAGTTTAGCCTCACCCAAAAATCAAGTTATAAAGTGTTTTGAAACGTTTCACTGTAGTATAATAAACAGTGTCAAGATGATTAGCCTTTTTCCACTTTGGGTTCCTCGTCTGTTAAAGGAAGATAATAATACATTCCCTGATTTAACTCCCAAGAAGGTTGTGTAAACTGTCCCTAATTCACTGCAAGCTACCTAGAAAATGGTGCTGAGAGTATCTTTTTTATTCATATTTGACTATAATTATCATTGCTTTTTTTGCGTAAACCCCCGTACTGGGGGTATGAGTGGCATACAAAAGGCTGTACATGTTTGTTGTACACAACTTGACGAGCGTGCAGGGAAGTGAGTGCACACCTGGGAAGCCATCATCATATCCATCACCTCCAGAGGTGTCCTCTGCCCACTTCACTACTGTTTGGTGACAAGGACACGCAAGCTCTGCCTTGTTGGCTGGTGGAAGGAGGTGTCCAGCCCGGTGCTGCTAACTGAGGCGCTGTGCAAGCAGCAGGCCTCGACTGCTCTCGTCCTTCCACTGCAGCTCTGAACCCCTGACCCTTCTCAGCACCCCTCTCCTCCCCGACTCCCCATGTCGTCCACAGAAGTGGCATCGTGTTGGGGGGGGTGTGCCGTTTTCCTCTGTGTCTGGCTTATCTCACTTGGTGTAATGTCCTCCAGGATTTCCTTCTTCTAGCGGCTGAATAATATTCCATTATAATCTCTACATACGTGCACACACATATATATACATAAATACAAATGCAGTTGTTTTCCAAGTAATTGCAATGGAAACATTAGCTCAATACCTTTACAAATAGTTTTCACTTAGCAAGAAGAACCAGAAGAAAAGCTGCCTGTCAAACTAGACCGTAAGAGAGAAAACACGCAACAGCACGTACTGACTGCCCGCTGTGCGCGGGTGGGGGCTGGGGGGTCGTGTACGAGTGATACACGCAGTCTCCGTGCCCGGGCACTTCACTCCAGCAGCACGACACGGGACAGGCAGAGGCTCAGGCCTGGCAGGCAAAGCGCGTCCACCAAGGCAGCGAAGCACAGTCCAGTGTGACCGGCAGACATCCTCCGAACCACACCCAGGAGCCCAGCCTCAGTGCAGAGTCACAGTGTAGTCTGCAGAGGCCACAGGGCCCAAAGGGAACGCAGGGCACAAGCTGGCTGGGGATGCCCCAGGGTTCCCCTGGTAAGCCTAAGGGGGAACCCCCTGGAATACGGTAGAACCCCAACAGTAAACACCGGGGCTAGCGGGGAGAACAGACCCCTGCTTGCTGGTAGAGGGCTGGGACGGGTGGGGGAATTCTGCAAAACTCCATCTGCAGCTTAGGAGATCCCCTTCTGCTGCTCAAAGTCCCCTTGTGCGTGGTGTGGAGACACTTGCGGCTCCCTGTCCTCTTAACTTTGCTTCTGATTCCAACTTCCTTCAGGTTTAGAGACCAAGGCCACTGAATATGTATTTTTACATGTAGAATAAAAATATAAATACCTACTCACTCGGCACACGCTCACACTGTTTGGCTGTTGGGAGTCCGGGTGGGGGGGGGTCCCAGAATTTAAGCCACACCAAGGGAATGTAGTGCTGTTTATTCCTAATTAGTCCACATTTAAATGTAATTCCAAGCAGAAAACAAAATACAGTGGACTCTCAGTTAACCAGAACTCAACCGGCAATGAGATTTTGCCGGTTGCTTGAGTGCTGGTTAACAGAGAGTCTACCGTATAAGGTAAAATATATGCAAAAAATTCAGTCCTGACAAAATTAATACCATCATTGATTCCAACATTTTTGGTGATTCTGGCACTACCGGCAAGCAAAAAATAATAATCCTAGCAAACACTTACATAGTGACTATTATGCACTAGGCATACAGGATGGAAAAAAGCAAGGATTTGAACAGTTCTGGAATGAAAACCACCTTCGAAGTTGAGATAAAAATTCCCAAGTCCATTTTCACTTCCCATCAACTCAAGCCTAGATAAGCAATTAACTGCAGCAACTCCTCCCACGTATGGGGGAGGCAGTGGTGGTTAAAATATAATAAATGATGCACTTATTTGCCAGGTGCCTGGAATTTAAAAAATGCATGAAGGACAAAGCACAGTATTATTATTACACTCCTCTACATAGTACACGGAAGCACATATTACATACAGCCAAACAGGCAGGACCCTCTCCACGGTACAGATTAGGCCAACGGCAGAGACTCTGCTGTCCTGAACTTCCCGGCACTAAAACAAAGCAGAGCAAAATTTCAGAAAGAAAAGAAAAACAAAAACTGTCTCAGTGTGAGGATCCATATCCGGATTTCACTGGTGGCCAGGTGACACTAGAGTAAGTACTAGAAAAATAACCCCAAGTCAAAACCTTCATGTGGCAGGTTAGTAGCACTGTTCTTTCCATTAAAATTACATCCCGTCTATAAGGCAGAATGGATGTTTTTAGGTTGATAATACAACACTGCTTATTTATATATATACTAAAATTATAGTGGAGTAGGTGAAAGTTACTTTGAATAAATCTATATAATCAATAGTGGTCTGGATGTGCATACATGTGTATAGTCCATTTAAAAATATTAACATACAAGATTAAAAGAAAAAAAGACAAATATATATATATATATATATATATTAACACAAGTGGTATTTTATATTCCCGTGTCAAGAAAATCTGGTTTTTTGAAGTTCATCTTGAAAAACATACCATATTCCATATTATATATTCAAAGCTTTAAATACTGTTACTTTAAAAACTGAAGTTTCTTAATAGAATCATAAAACTAGAGGGAACAAAATTGTAACAGAAGCGCTTTATAAAATATGCAAGGGCTGTCCGGAAAGTATCCAGCCATGCAATATGAAAAATAGAGGCGTTCGTGGCTGGATACTTTCCTGGACAGCCCTCCTCTAACTGTCTATTAATATAGAATGTAGAAGGCTAAACCTCTAACACTTGATAGTCAGTCGTTGTGAAGATTTCACGGGCACTTTTCATTTTTCTAGGCACATTTAATATATGTTAATGTGAAAAGTACCTCTCCCTGTGACTACCCATTTTCACTCAGTAATTGTCTTGGACTTGGACGTGTTTTATATTAGTTTGTGATTGGATTCTTTTTCTATTGTTAGATTTAATGGGGTGACATTGGTTGGTAACAATTAGTTTCTAGATGCACAAGTCCACATCACATCACCCATGCATTGCATCATGTGCCCACCTCCCAGAATCAGCTCCCCCTCCACCACCATATATCCGGTGCCCACTCCCACCCCACCCCCAACTCTCCCTCCCACCTCCCCTCCTTCCCCAGGTAACCACCCAACCACTGAGTGTGTCCATAATGCTGGTGCCCTCTCCCACATCCCCTCCCTCTCCCTCCCCCCTCCTCCCCTTCCCTCTGGCAATCACCCAGCTATTGGGTGTGTCCATAGGTCTCTGTGTCTTTGCAACTTTCAGTTTTATATTCCACCTATAAGTGAGGTCATATGTTTCCTGACTCTTGAATTCTTAAAAGGGTAAAACGTCCCTCCATAGGTTTGAGAACTTTTTTTTTTTAACCTGAAAAAGGTTTGAATGAAAGTAATGTAGGATTGCTCCCAGACTTGAAGACAGTAAAGTGAGCCTAAAGACTTTTAGCATTTGCTAAATTGGGCATAATTTTTTTTTACCTGATTTTTTAAGTTATTTATTTACTTATTTATTTATTGACACAGAGAGAGAAATAGATACAGAGACAGAGAACCGAACCAGGGGCACTCCCCAGTTCAGCATATGGGTCCACAAGGGCCGGGGCCAGGATTTGATCCTCCTCGGTCCCTGGGGCTGCAAAGTGAGCACTTAACCCACTGAGCCATCCCGGCGTCCCCCAAATTGGGCCTATTAAAAACTTTTAAAGAATTGGAAGGGCTCTAAGTTGGAAAACCTTTTCCTGCGAAAATAAATAAATAAATAAGAGTTGGCTTGGGGTCAGGGGCTGCACGTCAGCTCCCTGCGCTCTCGCAGCCCTGAGCTCCGTGCGCGAGGAGCGTTGCGCGAGGGGCGTTGCGTTGCGCGGGCAGCGTTGCGCGAGGAGCGTTGCGTTGCGCGGGGGGCGTTGCGCGGGGAGCGTTGCGCGGGGGGCGTTGCGCGGGGAGCGTTGCGCTGGAGGCCCCGCCCCGCCGCCGGGGGAAACCCTCCTATTTGTGTCGTTATGACAGACTCGATGCTCCACAAGGTGCGGGGACGAGTATAAACACCGCCGGCGCCGTCCGATTGGCTGCCGGTGATGTCACACCCATGTCAATACTTCCCCGGCGGACGCACGTGTCGGACCTTTTATTTAAATTCCCGTTTCATCGCGGCAATAAGATCCTCGGGGCGGCGCGCTGGGTGCGAGCCGCCCGCCGCCCGGGGCCGGTCCCCGCGCTCCGATCCCCGTTCCGCGCCCCGGTCCCCGCTCCGATCCCCGTTCCGCGCCCCGATTCCCGCTCCGCGCTCCGGTCCCCGCGCTCCGATCCCCGCTCCGCGCCCCGGTCCCCGCGCTCCGATCTCTGCTCCGCGCCCCGATCTCCGCTCCGCGCCCCGGTCCCCGCGCTCCCATCCCCGCGCCGCGCGGGGCTCGGGGGGCGGCGGCCCCGGCCCCGTCCCCGTCCCCGGGCCGGGCCCCGGGCGCCGCCCCCCGGCCGCTCCCAATGGCACGCCGGCCCGGCCCCCGGGCCCCCGGGCCCCCGGCGCGCGCGTGGCCGTCCCGGGCGAGGGCGGGCGCGCGGCGGGCCCCCTTTGTGCGCCGCCGGCCGGCCCACTTCCTCCGCGGCCGCGCCCCGCCCCCGCCGCCGGGCCCTTCCCGGTGCCCGGGCGCCCCCACCCCGGCGGCCCAGCCCCAAGCCCGGCCCCCTCCCCCCGGCGGCGGCCACCCCGGTGCATTGTGGGCGCACGGGCCGTTGTTCATTCGCCACTCGACCTCCGCCGGGGCCTGGCGGGACGGAAGCGCTCGGCCGGCGGCGGGGCCGGGCCGTTCAGGGCGCTCTCGGCGGCTCGGGGGCGGGGGGCGGGCGACCGGCGCGCGGGGCTGCGGGGGGCGCGGGGGGCGAGGGGGCGCCCCGCTCGCCGCCGCCACTTCCCAGGCCGCACGCGCCCGGCTCGCCGTTCGCCGGCCCGCGCCCCGGGGGCTCCGCGCGCGCGCCGGGGGGCGGGAGGCCGGAGGCCGGAGCCCGGAGCCCGGAGCCCCCCGCGAGGCCGGGGCGCGCGCGCCATGTCGTTCGGCGAGATGAACCGCAGGACGCTGGCGTTCCGCGGCGGCGCCGCGAACAATGCCGCCGGCGGGGAGGCCCCGGCTTGGCCTCCGCCGGCCGACGAGGACGCGGAGTCGGGGGCCCTGGAGCCCCGGGACACCGAGCCGGCCAGGGAGCCGCCGCCGCCGCCGCCGCTGCCGCAGGACGCGGGGGGCCCCGCGCTCGCCGAGAGGAACCGTCGGACGCTGGCCTTCCGCGGCGGCGGCGGCGGCGGGGGGCCCGGCAACAATAGCGGCCGCGGCCGGCCCGACCCCGCGGCCTGGCCCCCGCGGCACCTGGACGGGCCGGAGCCGGACGGCGCGTCCCTGAGCGGCAGCTCCGAGGACGAGGACGAGGCGGCGAGCGCGGGCGCCGGCAGCGGGGCGGAAGGCGGCGGTGCCGGCGGCGGGGACGACGCGGAGGGCGAGCCGGCGCCGCCCTGGGCGCTGGCGCGGCCGCAGTCGCTGCTGCAGAAGCTGCAGAGCTCCTTCCAGGCGGCCTGGCTCGCCGACTTCCCCTGGCTGCGCTACTGCGAGGCCACCGGCCTCATGTCCTGCGGCTGGTGCCGCCGGGCGCCCGCGCCCGGGGCCGCCGGGGACCCCGCGCCGGTCGGGCACGACGAGCTGTCGCGGGGCACCCGCAACTACAAGAAGACGCTGCTGCTGCGGCACCACGTGTCCGCGGAGCACCAGCTCCACGAGGCCGGCGCCCAGGTGAGGCCGGGCCCGCGCGCGCGCGGGGGAGCCCGGGGACCCGTGTCCCCAGCTCGCGCGTGTGTGTCCGGGTCGGGGGCGGGAGTGGCAGGTTACGGGCCCCGATTTCGCGCTGGGTGGCCCAGGTGTCTGCCCATCACATTGGGTCCAAAAAGGAAAGTTTCCATACAGGGGGGCTGCAGGTTCTAGCCCGGGAAGGTCCACTTGGCACCCAGAACTGTTAGAGCTGCGATTTGTGAAAAACGGCCCCCAGTCCCTTAGCAAGCGGGTGGAAGCCAAATCTGGCGACTCTGAAGAATGAATTACCCAATTTCCTTACCCTGTGACGCTACCACCCCTCTCAGGAAAACCTCCAGCAGCGAAAAGTCTTTGCATTAGGCCAGGGTGGTAAGAAGTAAGAAAGCCGACTGTAAATGGGGTGAAGCTGCTTGCTCAACTCCCCTGAAGGAGTTTTACTAAATTTACCTTCATTAAACTTGTTGGCGTATCCTCACCAAGGCATGCTTTTGATAACTTCTCGTAGTTCCACTTGTTTGCTTCTACCCAGATTTCTGTGCTGAGATTTTATATAATACCCCCTTTCCAAAAAAAAAGTGGTTTGGGTCGGTAGCGAGCACTTCTGCCAAACTCTTTGAAATCAAGTCCTTAGATCTTGCTTTAGTATTTCCACCCTAGAGATGGTCGTCTTTACCACTTTGATAATCCCCCCTCCAAGCCAAACAGATGTGGATCAGTTCTCCTTTCAGGTTCAGACAACCTGTGGTGGCCGGTGGAGTTCATTCTTTTGTATGGCAAGCCTGTCATGTTCAGAAAGTCACCTTTCAGACCGGAGTGCCCCCGTGTTTACCGGAGTGATCTTGCCGTTCCCAGCACTATCAGTAACCCTGCAGCGCACAAGTCTCTCAGAAGTGAAGGCTGGTACTTTAAAGCATAGGTTTATTTTTCCCAGTGGACAACGGCAACAGTTTTTACACAAATTTTAGTTGCCTAAACCCTAGAAGGAAGGTCATTTAAAGGTTTAAGGCCCAGAAAGGTTAAGTAAATTGTCCTGAGTCTGAAGAGTCCTCAGTGACAACAACTGAGGCCAGAGACTACATGGAATGTTGTGATGGAGAAAGAATGGGTTTTGGAGTACATGCGGGTTCAGACCGCAGCTTTCTGCAACTACTAGTTTTGTGAGCTTGGGCAGTGGAGTGAGACAGAACGCACATTTTCTTGTCTTCTGGATGCCAAATACGCTTACCTTTCTTACTCTGCAGAAGGCATGATTTTGTTCTCATCTCACAGAAGAGCGAGGCTTTAAGGGTTAAGGAATGTATCTCTGAAGTTACTTAGTAAGAGATGAGGGTCGGGACTTGTGAAAATGAAAGTGTACTTTGCTAAAGAATGGTAGGTTGGTTGTTTAGGAAAATTTAAAAAGACAATTAGAATGAGTTTTCTTAATATACAGTGGACCAGTTACTCTACTTATTAGCATAGTCTCTCCCTGTAGGCAAAGCTGAGTGAGGGTGCAAATTATAATTAGCTGCTTAGTGAAGCTGAAATCAGAGGAAGGGGAATTAGTTGGATAACCTTATGATAGACCTAGTACAGTGTAAACTTCCCCTCTAGGCATGTATCTGGATCAAGGAATTCATTGCTAGGTAAAACCTTTAATAAGCTTGATCTCTGAATTATACCTCCCCTCCCCTTTGCCACCTTGAAACCCCATTTTTATAGATATAATCTACAGCCCATCTTTCTTTTTGGACGTTCTGTCATTACGTTGAGGATACCAACTTAGTCTGTCTAAGGCTCTGTGCGAGAGCTGTCCAGAAAAAAACCCAGCCATTGCTGGATACTTTGCAGACAGCCCTTGTATATTGGATCCCTTGGTTGGATTTTGGATGTTTCCGTTCTGAATTAATCCTAGTTATTTGGTTCAATTCTACCTAACCTTAGTTTGGGGTGTTGCTTTGTTATTGTGTGTATCATGACACTACCTACATTGCTTTGTGACACGCTCAGGCCCTGGCTTACTCCTTTGGGGCGGTTCAGTCACACACCCCCACCCCTATCGCCTGGTAGCCTTTGGTTACCTGTAGGGGGCAGTGTGACACAGCCTAGCGCGTGTGGTTACCTGTAGGGGGCAGTGTGACACAGCCTAGAAGCATTCTTGGGCGTAAGGTTGTGGGGACCTCAGTCCCAGTCCTCTACTCTCTCAGCAGGCAGGTGAGTTAAAACCTCTGATTTCCTTATGTATGCAAATACCAGCATGTAACCACTTAGTAAATAACTATTATTTTTTATCATTCTTTCTTTCTTTGCAGATAACTATGAAAAGATGGTTTTTTTGGTGAACATTCTGAACTTTTTCATCATACGTTCGGTTTTTCTCAGCTTCATAAAAAACACCTTGCGTTATCTTTCTCCTTTCTTAAAAATACTAAAATGAGAGTTCTGGAGTTCTTCAGTCAAGAATTCAGTTTAAGAGCAGGGGTAGTTCACTGTCTTTATTCCCCTCGTATACACATTTATTGTTACTTATCTGTTTTTTACTGTTAAATTTATCGGGGTGACATTGGTTGGTAACAATTACATAGGTTCCAGGTGTAGAATTCTACATGACATCATCTATGCGTTGCATTATGTGCTCACCACCCAGAGTCAGCTCTCTTTCCATCGTATATTTGATGCCCCTCTCTCCTCCCCCACCCACTCCCCCCTATTTCTCAATTTCTTAATTTTAAAGGAGGCCTGTTTTTGAGAGGAGCTGGCCAAATCTTAGTATGGAGCTAAGGGTTACTATTCTTATACTTTCTGTAAGTTAGAAGTCTTTTCTCATTAATTCCATGGCGATAACCAAAACATTTGGCCTAGAGGACATTTAACATTGCTTTAATAACAATGATTACCACTGCATCTTGGTTTTCAGATCACTTTTTACCCACTTGTGAAATTTTCATAGCCTAAATCATACATTCTGTCATTTCTTTCCAGTTTACTAACCCTAGAACATGCACTCGCATGCATTATTATTATAAATTAAGTTAATCTTTCCAGAAAGAAAATACTGAATTCAGTATGATGATCTGATTGAAATTGTTAATTGTAATATGTTAAGGTCAGTGACTAAAGCAAAGGTGAAACAGATCTACCAGCCATCTTTGCATTTGGCAATAATAAGGCTCAGAGGTTTGTTGGTTTTAACAATTTAGGAAGAAAATCTGAAAATCTTTCATTAAGAGACATATTAAAGAAAGATAAGCCTATGGCCCATTAAATAAACATTTTGTAGAATAATATTTATATAGGTTCTAACATTTATTGTGTTTGATTCTGCAAGCATTTACTAAAAGACTATAATTCTGGGTAGGAAGTAAAATGCGAATTGTTGACTTTTAGCTAAATAGTATTTTCTTATTTATGGACTACAGATATGAGCTCACTGTTTACAACTGAAGTTCTCTCTCCCACTCCCCCCCCAGACTGGGTGGTGGTCTAGATTTCTCTACAAGTTGGGAGCATTAGCTAGCTCCCCAAGTTAGAAATGCTGAAGACCGTATGATTCTTTCTCCCTGTCCCCACAATGAGTTGATCACTCAAGTTCTGATTTTACCTTCCAAATAGTTTTCCAGACTCTGCCTCACCACCTCTTCCCCAGTAAACACACTCTGTCCTCCCTAGGTGAGGTCCTTGCTTACTGCAAGTTTGTTGCGCTGTTGACAGCAGCTCCCCTGGTCATAGTATCACGGCCTCCCTCCCCCAGCACTAGTCCGCTGCCCAGGCCTTTTCTGTCTGCTGGGACTGTCGCACTAGTGCTTGTGACCTGTGAGGCACCTGTGGCGGTGGTTCTGATCTTGCTGGGGATTCCAGTCTCTTGTAATCTGAAGAAAGCTGTAGATCAGGGCTGTACAATCTTTTGGTTTCTGGGGGCCACATTGGAAGAAGAACTGTCTTGGGCTAGACATAAAATACAGTAACACTAATGATAGTTGACAAGCTTTAAAAAAATTGGGAAAAAACTGTGTTTTAAGAAAGATTGTGAGTTTGTATCAGGCCGCATTCAGAGTTACTCTGGGCTGCATGCTGGTTGGGGTGGGGGTTGGGCAGGGTTGCTGCAGACACCTCAGAATGTTCCTAAGTGCATATTTGCATATCTTGGGCTTTTGGAGGGATCACTTTGAAGTTCTTTCATAAATCTGTAGTTACGGGATGCTGTAACCAGGGATCCCCAACCCCCAGGCAATGGACTGGTACCTATCCATGGCCTGTTAGGAACTGGGGTGCACACAGCAGCATCTACAGCCACCGCCCCCATCGCCACCTGAGCTCTGCCTCCTGACAGATCAGCGGCAGCGTTAGATTCTCACAGGAGCACGGACCCTTTTGTGAACTGTGCACATGAGGGATCTGGGTTGTGACTCCTTATGAGAATCTGATGCCTGATGATCTGAGGTGGAGCTGAGGCGGTGAGGCTAGTGCTGGGGAGCGGCTGCAGATACAGACGAACGTGAGCAGAGAGGCCTGACCGCACAGAGACCATCATAAACCACCTGCTTACAGACTCCTATTAATACCCTCCTATTAATACCCTATCCGTGAGTGGCCAGTGACAATTAAGCTGCATCTGGTGGCAGGCTTTATAGTGGCAAGTGAGTTGTAGAATTAATTCATGATATATTACAATGCAATAATAATAGAAATAAAGTGCACAATAAATGTAATGTGCTTGAATCATTCTAAGACCATTCCCACCCCCCCCCCCCCGACCCCCGTCTGTGGAAGAATTGTCTTCCACGAAACCAGTCCCTGGTACCAAAAACGGTTGGGGACCACTGCTGTAGACCCTCTGGTTCTTTTTCTCATGCTAGCTCGTTCTCTTTAGAATGTGCACCTTTCCATCCCAGTCTTGCATCCTTTAGGGCTCTGATCAGATCTTTCCTCCAAAAAGCATTTTCCCCTCAGAAGAAAACAGATCCGATACACTTGCTGTCTGCTCTCATTAACACCCTTGTCATCCTCCAGTACCTTAATAGTCTGGCCCCACTAGTGATAACTTCAAATGGAAACTGCTTAACTCACTTGGGGTCCTCAGTGTAGAACCTGGCTGAAGTAGGTGCTCACTTTAATGCTGACTACATGAGGAAATTCAGGATTTTTCAAGCTGTTGGCAACTTTTTCCTCTGTAAGTGAAATATTTACCAATTTTGAGCTCTCTGGAAATAAATTTGAAGATAATATGTTATGAGGAATTTCACTAAATGGAAGAGAATTTGAAAGTTCCTTCCAGAGTTAAAATTACAATTTTACTTACGGACATCTTCACAAATAAAAAAATCAAAGGCTTTTCATATTTATAGAATCGCCAGTGTAACAAATTGTCTGATTTTTGAAGTCTGTCCATTTCCTTAAAATGTCTTTGGTTAGCCAGTTTAGACTAATGTCTGGGCCACGTTGTGTTTTCCTTTTTGGGAAGGGGAATAGAAGAAGTTTCCAACATTTGAAAAGACCAGTTCCAGAAGTAACCTTTTCATCAGTATGTTTTTGCCTATCAGTGATATCTCATGTTATCATAGAATGTTAGGGGAGGAACCAAAGAGACAGATGACTTGAGTTCTTGGGGGGGGGGGTCCACTTTATGATTTTTGTCTTTAGTACTAAGCATTTCTTAATTTGGTTCAGCAAATAATATTTGGCCACATTATTTTTTCTGTGTGCTCATTTAGCTCTGTTTCGCCCAAATCCTCAAGAAATACTCCCCTTGAAGAGTACGAACGCTCTTGACTTGCAAAGCCTGCATTGTGCAGGGCATATTTAACAGGTACCGGTACTACCAAAACACTGGTGAGCGCAATCAGTAGTGAGAAAGAAACTGCGAGTGCTGCCCGTAAATGCAGGGAACACGACTGTTCTTACACAGCGATAAAGAGCAATAATAGTGGTTAGACAGTTTTGCTTGATTTGTATAGTTTCTGTTAAAATAGAATGGCCAGATATTTTGGTGGAAAGGCTTTTGTCAGAGTTATTTTTAAAATTAGGACATTTGGTCTGATAATGGCAGAGAATTCCAGAAATTGGGACTGGACCAGAAAATTCAGAACACAGGGACCACAGCCTGAAATGACGGCTACCGTTAGACCTACCCACGTCCTCCTCAGAGTGTTCAGCTGCTTGATACATAAACTTTAAGCAGTGCCTGACATTTAAATGCCAGTTCACTGCCCCTACAACGCTTCATGATGTGCTGCCCCAAGTTTAAAAGTTTAATCTAAATTCAGGCCCTTAGTTTATATTTCAAAAGAATAACATGCTATATATTACTCTGTAAATGAAATTCTACTGATCCTCATTCAGATGTTTGATTGTTCTTACAATATTATGCAACAATTTGTACCAAACTGCTCACTCCTTTCAGTATTTGGGGCTGTGAACAATTCCTACGACGAGTACTAACATCAGGATACAGTTAGTTGGCCCTCTGTATCTGCAGGTTCTCCGTCCTCCGATTCAACCAGAGGCACAACCGGTAACCCCCGGGATGGCTCTCCCGCGAAGCTCTCCCCTTCCATGCAGGAGGCCCCCAGTTCAGTTCCCACCCTTGCATGGCTGCACACCCACCTGTGTGGAGTGAAACCACGTCACAGCTCACGATGTACAACTATGGAGACTGCTCTGGGCCCTGCCTTTTCTCTCTCTCTGTTTCTCACCTTCTCCTTAATAATAATTATGTACGGTATATACACACACTGTTGCTGACATGCACTGTGGAGCTAGCCCTACTATGCAGAACATGCACAGACTCTTGTTATTCTTCCCTAAACAACTACTTACATACAACATTTACACTGCGTGATTAGGTATTCTAAGTAATGTAGAGGTGATTTAAAGTACACAGGAGGATGTGTGTAAGTTATATGCAAATACTACTACATTTTCTAGACGGGATTTTGATGTGGGCGACTCCTGGAACCCATCCCTGTGTATGCTAAGGGACAGAGCTGTGTATGACTCGTGCTTTCTGAAAAGTTATATTGATGATGCTAATATTTGTTTTTGATGATGGTAATATTTGTTTTTCTTGGCTTGAGGGCTTTAAAAAATAAACATATTTATGTTTCCATTCAATTACAGGAATCAGAAATACCATCAGAAGAGGGTTACTGTGACTTCAATAGTAGGCCAAATGAGAACTCTTATTGCTACCAACTTCTTCGACAACTGAACGAACAGAGAAAGAAAGGTATTCTGTGTGATGTCAGCATTGTGGTGAGCGGGAAAATCTTTAAAGCTCACAAGAACATCCTGGTTGCAGGCAGCCGTTTCTTTAAGACTTTATATTGCTTTTCAAACAAAGAAAGCCCTAACCAAAACAATACTACCCATTTAGATATTGCTGCAGTTCAAGGTTTCTCAGTCATCTTGGACTTCTTGTATTCCGGGAACCTGGTGCTCACAAGCCAAAACGCCATAGAAGTGATGACCGTGGCCAGCTATCTTCAGATGAGCGAAGTTGTTCAAACTTGCCGAAATTTCATTAAAGATGCCTTAAATATAAGCATTAAGTCAGAAGCCCCCGAGTCTGTAGTTGTGGACTACAACAATAGAAAACCCGTTAATAGAGATGGTCTGTCTTCCTCACGGGATCAAAAAATTGCCAGTTTTTGGGCAACACGGAATCTTACCAATTTGGCAAGTAATGCAAAAATTGAAAATGATGGTTGTACTCCCGACGAGGGCCAGATAGAAAACTACCAGATGAATGACAGTAGTTGGGTCCAGGATGGTTCACCTGAATTGGCTGAAAATGAATCTCAAGGTCAAACGAAAGTGTTCATTTGGAATAATATGGGCTCCCAGGGAACTCAAGAAACTGGCAAAACAAGGAGGAAAAACCAAACTACAAAGAGATTTATTTATAATATACCACCTAATAATGAAACGGATTTAGAAGACTGCTCTGTGATGCAGCCCCCTGTTGCCTACCCAGAAGAAGATCTGTCCTTCATTAAGGAAGAACCAGGTAAACACTGTGCATGCAAAGGTATTCCAGTTCTCATTCTAATTCTGGTTGGATTTAATCGGGAAGTATACTTTTAGAGGTTTTTTCCATTATAAAAGTTAATACCATCAGTAACACTAAATTGGAATGCTTATAGTAGAAGAAGGGGGAACATTGTCCAAGCACAGAATTCTGGTATCTTAGGTTTTTTTCTGTAGGCATGTAGAGATGTGGGTTTTTCAAAGGCTGCGTTAATAATTGGGCATTGGCGTTTGCCTATCTTGTTTTGTGGTGTGGATGCCACTTTGTGTGTAGTTCTTTGGCTTTCCTGATCTTTGGACTCTGCTCACTTTCTTTTATACCTAGTGCTAGAAAAGAACATTTCTGAGACCTAGTTATTAACATTCTCTACTCTTTTTTTTTTTTTTTTTGGTAAACATTTTCAAGTGTTTCATAGAATTTTGCAAATAGTAATGGGATTATTCTAATTTGTTTAGAGCTATTATTCTCACCATAAATCTCACAGAAGCTGGAATATTTTAAGTTTGTCCCACTGTCACCTCATTTTCATTCTCGTTTACATTAGTTAAGAGAGGAGAAGAGGTCTCAGACCTTTGTCTTCAGTGTATCCCACAAGAATCCTAGCATGTCTCATTTGTAGTGTGGGCTTTTTAAAATAGGATGAAGGGGGTTGGGGGTGGTTATTATAGAAGAGTGTGAACAGACTGAAACTTCAACTCTCGTTACCTGTATGTCTAACCTTTATTTGAAGTAGCAGCCCAGTTGGTTTGAGGTTTTCATATGCAGACCCCAGACTTGTTCACCACCAGCTTATATGATTTAATGCTGTTTTGCCTCAAAGCTCTTAACAGTTCAGTGTCTGGTTCCCATGATGGTTGATCATCTGGGGATGGAGTACTTTCTGTTAAAAAGAATTATTGTTTTTATTTCCTTTTCCCTTTGGGAAAATGGCCACATGCCATAGTAATCCTGTGAGGTGGTTCCTCTAGCTTTTTAGGTTTTGGTTTAGCTTTCATTGGTGGAAATTTTACTTAATTTGACTCAACATGCATGCATAATGAACACTGTTCACTGCTCTTTTCCTTTGTAAGTCTTTAGCAACAAAATTCTAGAGGCAGTTTCTTTATTAAGCGTAGATTTTCTTAATAGTTCTTTATTATTTTGGCTTAATTTTTAATGTAGAAGACCTTGAAGCAGTTTTCAAAACTTGAGTTACATTGTTTTTCTGCTGCATGGATTGTTTAATAGCATGGTGGAAACCCAATAGTAGTTTTTAAAATACATACAGGAGAGTTGTTGGAAAGTGTCTAGCCATGTTACCATTTTCATTATATTGTCTATGGCTGGATTTTTTTCTGGATAGCCCTTATATCTACACACACTTTAAGGAGTAAGTAGATCTCTTTAGGTAATAGCTGACTGGCAAAACTAATCAGAGCTAGCCTCCTTCTTAAAATTAATGCCACATATAATTGGAGTGATTAAAAGAAAAGGAAAGCACTAATATCAATCCACAGTACGTACTTAAAAAAACAATAACATCTCTAGCAAATATCTTAGCAAGCACCCTGAGGTAGGGTACTATAGACTAGGTATTATCATATGTTGCTTTTAGTTTCTCTCATCACCTTAAAAAAGATAATTCTTTTATGTCATTGGTATCACTTTGGTGTCTGATGAACACTGCTTAACTCACAAACTTGGTTCTTTCAGTTATATGTGCTATAGTCCAGCTGTTTTCCCATAACTTTTTTGTGCCTCTAAATCTAGCTTCATTTAGTGGCAGAAAATAAGTCTTGGTTAGGATATAATATGATATAGAGCCAGGGGTTGGCAAAGTTTTACAATAATGGGCCAAACAGTAGTAAATATTTTTGGCTTTGCTGGTCATAAGGTCGGTCACTTCACTGTCATTGCAGCATGAGAACAGTGTGTAAACAAGTGAACATGGGTGTGTTCCAGTAAGGCTAACCCTTGGTGTAGAGCAGTGGGTGTTGGTGTCACTCGTTCCCGGCTCTCATCCTTGGGCCTCTCCTTACTGATGATGATTTTATTGGTCTCTGGGATATTGGTTGGGGATATGGCCTGGTTTGTGGGGTTTTTATAAACTCCAGGTGATTATATTGTGACCCAAGGTTGAGATTCACTGAGACTGAGGGAGGAGCCCAAATTGAGCCAGTATTTAGGAATCAGATCTTCCATTTGCCCACTATGGGACCATGATCGAATTAAAGTAACTTGCGCTCAGTTTCTTCCTCTTTAGAATGTGGTACATAGTAGAATCATTATGAAAGGTAAATGACTGCCATAAACGCACAGCCACTGTCACGGTCACCTTACTCCCCTCCCCCTTCAAGTAGGGAGACTGCTGCAGTTATTTCAAGTCAGTTCTCCAGTGCCATGTGCTTCCCACCGAACTCCACATAAATGGGTCCTTCAGCTTCAGCATGACCTTTTGTTTAAATACTTAGAATACTTTTTAAAGTAGCCTATTCCATGATAGGATGGCTATGATTATTAGGAAGTTATTTTCTGAGCCAAAATGTACTTCTCTTTAATTCCCTCATTCTGCCTTTGTGGGTGGTATAATCTGAGGATAACCTCTAATCTGTCGCGTCTACCTGGTAACCCTTCAGATATTAGACATTTTAAAAATTCCCCTGAAGTCTTCCTTTCTAGGCTAAGCGCTATACGTCCCACCTTGTGAATTTTTCCAGTCACAGACATGGCTTGTTCCACCCTGAAATTCTGGTCGACAATCGACTGCAGCTCTCCAGGCAAGTTGTGACCAATACCGAACACAGTGGGTCTGTGTTCGCCAAGGTTAAGGCCTTGCTCAAGGTCATTTGACTAGTAAATAAGAGAGGCAGGTTGCATGTTTTATTAGGACTGTCTCACATTAAAACCTTGCAATTAATAAACAAGTAGACCCAGTCTTTTAGAAAACGAGTCCCTTTTAAAACTTCAGACATTTTTAAAAACCCCACATCACTGATTATACTTACTTTCCATTTATTGAGAAAATAATGAAAATTTTCAGTGAAATAAATGCTTTTAAATGAATTTAAAGTTCTGTACCTACACATCTGGATAGTTGTCTTGAAAATTAGTCTCCAGGCCATGCTTAGCGTATTTGGATTTGTGGATCCTTTAGGAACTGGCTTCCCCAGCTTCTGAAGCCTCCGGTTTGTAAAACATAGCTCTAACTAAATGTCTTTCTACCACATAATGTTGAAGCTGGTGTTTGGATGTCGCAAAGAAATATAAGGTATTGAGATAAGATATACCCACAAATATCAGGGATTTTATTCAGACAGTATTTTCTTTTTAGTCTTAATCTGGCATATCTGTTAACTTGGCTCACTACTGGCATTCGCTTTGAATTGTTTTTGATGGATGAGGATACTTGAAAGTAGAACTTAGAAAAGGTTAGAAACTTACGTCCTTTTTACTATTTTATTGGTGTTTATAGGGTAACTAAAACCACCAGGAAAAACTAAATTCTGGGTAACAAAATAGGAAAAAAGGTGTCAGATACTCCGATAGTATAGAAACTGCACACCAGCCAGACAACAAGTTTTAGGCAAATAAAGTAGATAAATGTAAGAATAGAAATTAAATTATGGGAATAATTTATGCCTAATTTTTTCAAATTGTATTCATATGTTGTCACTTTTAATCAGCACAGATCAGATGTGAGTCCCACTTTTGGTCTTCTGATGCTCTGGGCTCGTGGAACGAGCGTTTCTGAATCCAGAGTTGATGTTTATACCAGTCACACCAGCAAGTCACACCCATTTCATTGTAAGCAGCTGTACTCGGCATGTACATGTGCATTTGATTTATGTATGCATACATACCTCATTTTGAACAAAGATTTTGAAATGAACAAGAAACAAATTCGCAAAATGCAAATAAAATTTAAGTTCATTATGCTAGTCAAGGGTGTTAATATAGGTGTACTAATTAAGCTTTTAATTGGCTCTAAGATACAGGTGTTGTGGGTTGGGTTCCAGAGAACCTCAAAAAAAAGCAAGTCCTACTCCTTTTGCTGGTGGATGGCCTTGCCTTCAGTTTGTTTAAAAACAAAACAAAACAAAAAACAAATGCAATAAAACAAGGTATGTCTGTACTGAGCAGTTTTACTCTGTTGCTAGATTTTATTTGAGAATTGTTGTAGATTTACGGGAAAACTGTAGAGATTTAACAGAGGTCCTATATGCCTTCCCTGCATGGTTTTCCCTATTTTATTCAACAGACATAATGTTGTCTGCTTCAGCCTTTACCCTGCCCCACCCCAGTTTCCCCATTATTGTCTTTTGTGAGTGTGGCACATTTAGTGAACCAGTACCGGTAAATGTTTACTTAAGGGTCACTCTGTGTTGGACAGGCCTGTGTGGGTTTTGACAAATGCATGACCTCACGTACCTGGTGTTAGAGCGTCAGAGGTTTTCACTGTGTTGTCCCTAGTCATCCCTCCCTCCCGCCCTGTCCTCACTGCAGACAGCTACTGGTGCTTTTACATCTCCACAGTTCGGCCTTTTCTAACGTGTCATCTAGTCAAAGCAGCTTGTTTTCAAAAGGAGGGAACATACCAGTTCTGCAGGGTGACAAACTTCTTCCTGTGTGGTTTTCTATCATTGACACCAAGTAGTATAATGGACAGTTTCCTCAAAAGCATTCCCTAGTAAATGCAGCAGGAGATTATAGAATTGATTTTGATCTTTAATAAAAGCTGGTATAATTCTGTACTGATGATTGAATTTTTCCTTAATGCTGCTGTACGGATACTCAAATGCCAAAAGGTAGTTTTACTTGATCAAAGGATACAGAGTTAATCTAAAAATTCCTTTCATCTATACTTCTGATGGGCAAACAGCTTTACAGCATTTGTAAATGTTTATTAATAATCCTTACGAGTAGAGTTGAAACCAGGGTTAAGCTTTACATTTTCAAGTTTTATAATTGCCTTTTGGGTAAAAAGCACATAATTCTAGTACTTAGTAAACAACTTTGAGAAAAGAATGCTCAAATGAAATATCTTTATATATCCTAATGAAGCACATATTTGGAACAAGGAATTATTCTAATTACAGTAAACTAATTAGTTATCTACTATGTTTAGGGTGGTAATTGTTATTTAGCGTGACTTTGGTATGCTGCATAATCTTGAAATGATTTCTAAGTCACCAAACTTTTTAAATCATTAAACTTTTCTACAATTTTGAAAATTGGCCCTCTGATACAAGCTCTGTAGTATCTTGACCATGCCATATGCATTTCCTGTATAAACTATTTAAAAGATGCTTAAAAACCATGGAGCTTAGGCTTCAAACTGAGTCCTGCCACTTAACTAGCCTTGAGTGTGTACTACATAATGTCTAATGGGGTGGAAAGAAAGAAAATGTCATAATTCTGAAATCTTGGAAGTTGTAAAGCTGTTAAAACGACCCAAAGCTTTTTCTTAATCATTTTGGTAATAGAACCTGATCCTCAGTTGGCAGAAAAATTAGTTATTTCTGTTGTTTCCGTAGTAGTTTCTTCAGTGTGAACATCTGTATGTTTTGTTGCAGAAATACTATTTTGATGACAGGATGCTACTCTAGACCCCATTGGGAGGGTTGTAGGGACTACTATTTTAAATCTGAAAAGTTCTGCATTCTGCATCTTACTGACCCAAGCATTTCAGGAAACATCATGGGCCTGGATCCTGGGCTGGTTTTTTCCCTCTTAGAAGATTTCATATGTTACGCTGTACCTTTTAGGCATCTTTTTGGATGAGTTATAAAGGAGGAGCTACAAGTAATGATGTTAAGTCATTTTTGAGTTTTTTTCCCTAAATGAGCATCAGTTTGAAAGCCTGATGCTCACTTAAAAAAAATAGACCAAAAAATATACTACTAAATAAGACTCTTCAATACTTAATTTTGAGAGGATACTAGTAGGCAACTATAATGTCCTTTACTCTTCCTCTGCCTACATTCCTTTGCTTCCCTGTCTGCTTTATTCAACCCAAGAGATGGCTGTACCAGTGACGTAACTGACCGGTAAGTTAGAGCCGCCAAGGAAATAGCGTCTGTGTGGCCGGACTAAAGCTGGGTGCTGCGGAAGCCTCGTGTGGGTCAGTAAAAGCATTTTTGTGATTTCAGCCCTAGGTGTGAAACCCTGAGAGTTTATGTAGAATTCAGGTTTTGACTTCATAGATTGCTTTAAATTTTGAGATGACCAGATAGTCTTAAATTTTCATTCAAAGCTTTACTCTCCAGAAAAGTTGTTATAACCAAATGCTGCTTTTCTGGGATTCCAAAATAACTTTCTACATCATAATATAATAGGAATTTTGGCAATAAAAATTTGTTCTAAACCCCAAGAAACTAAGCAACGTGCCAAATGATGGTTGGCGTCCAGGCTGAGACCCCGTGCAGCGTGGTAGAGCGCGGGGGCCGAGCTGGGGACAGCCCGGGGGACGGCAGTGCTGGAGCTGACTCGTGTGTCCAGGAGCTCCCAGTGGGGAGAACGGCATTCACTGACTGACTGCAAGGTGACAGGAAGCTGGAATAAGTGATTCTCTTTGATATGGTCATAAATGATCAATTTTACTGTACAGACTCTGAGGCAATGAGAGGGTTTTAACTACAGATTTTACCTGTTTCTATCTTCTTTAACACAAAAGCATTTGGAGGGTGTTCATGGATTGGAGCTGGGAGGGCCCTGGGGGTACTGTTGGGTGTACTCTTGGCAGAAGTAACAGCTTGCTTGAATAGGACAAAGAAGCAGCAGAGCCTGCCTAGAGCAGGGAGGCAGTTGGAGTCAGCAAGTTCGGAAGTGAAGGGAAGTGTCTAGGCTGCTACAGGAACTGTCGGGTGCGTTATAGATACATTGGCGATGGAACTTCATTGCAGTGAATGAAGAGAAAATAATATATACCTGTTTATGCAAACATTCTCTTTCCATTGCTTGTGAGTCATTTTGTACAACCCATTAACAAGACGTCCTGTGCAATCAGTACATAGTTAATCAGAGAATCATAACAATGAATTCTAAGAGGGGGTTGCCTTGAAGATAGACAACAGTGTATGACTGTAAAGAACAATGATAGCTGAAATCTGAGTCCACTTAAGATTTCAGAGATGGTTCTGTTAAATAAAGAGAAGGTTAATAAGTGAATGCTAGTTTAGCAGAGTGTAGGTAAGACTTATTTGTATTCATTTAGCAGAGAAGTGTATCAGGTATCAGTAGGAAAGCAAGTTTAAGCTAGTGCACTTCTGCACTTGCATTTCCAGTGCTGAAAATCGTACCCTTCTTTCGATGGCCTGTTGTAAGACAGGCCCACAGAAGGGTGCTCCTATCAGGAGGCACTGTGACTGTCCACAACCAGAGCGGCACTCTGCTTCTAGCCCAGCGCCATTCCCTCACAGGAACCGAGGAGAAAGGCAGTCTTACTATTACAACATAAATGCACAGTAAAGTTGAATGAGGTAGCATATTCACAAAAGGACCAACTGTGTGATGCATAAAATTCATTTTTGGTTTGTGTCTGTTGGGGCAGGGTCTGCTATTACCGGTTTATGGAGAAAGACATTTGTAAAAATAGAAGAAATTATACATGGCTTTTCACTTAGTTCTGATCATCTAAATGGTATTACATAGCACACATAATACCTGCTACCAGTCAGAACGCTGTTATCTTGTGAAACTTATGTTTCAGTAGCTCTTCAAGGTCTGTTTATAGAGAGAGCTTAGCCTTTTTGCTAAGTAAAATGAAGTAAAGATTCCCATAGCAAGGTCATGAATGTCAACAAAGCAAGTATGTTAGAGTTCATTTTTTAATCCTATAATTTGAGAGAAAAAGATGGAGACAAAGAGGTACTGCTTTCGCTTCATAGTGAAGCAGAATTTGTTCCTTTGTAGAGTGAATGGTTGGCTACCTGGCTTCTATCCCACTCATATTAACCAAAATGATTAAAAATGAGTTGTTAGGCAGTTTTGCTGGTTTCACATAAGGTGCAGCAGTGATGTGTTGATTCTGAGTTACTAAGCATGCTATTTATGAAAGCTGCTTGTTGGGAGGGGCTCACCTATATTTGAAGTGTTTCTGGTATCAAGAATCCAGGGGTTGGTCTGGTCACTGTAGGTAGCATGGGTACAGTTTTGTTTGAGAGGAAATGCTGTACACAGGAAGAATACATTTGCCATCTATTCAGCTTTTAGGGTGAGCTCTTCTGTACTTGGTGTCGAAGATCACAGGTTATATTCTAATACAGCAGTGCCAACCACCTTTTGGCTTCTCTGGGCCACACGTGAAAAACACTGACACTAATGATAGATGAAGAGCTTAAAAACGTCATAGAAAAAACATCTCATACAGTTTGAAGAATTTGTGTTGGGCCTCATTCAGAGCTGTTCTGGGCTGCAGGTTGGATGTGCCTGTTCTAATACTTTAGAGATAGGAGACAGGAAATGTCTGTTTTAAGAAGTAGCAGAGGAAAGCCTTCCAACAGATCACTATAGAATGTTATAAATAGAAACAGCCTGGATTTACAAACCCACTTGGCAGAATTTTAAGAAGTGCCCTCTGAACAGATTACACTTTAGAATAATGACTTTTTTTAAAAAGATGTTGAGAAACCTGGTAAAGTTGTTTAGATAATGATCTGAATTTTACTGTTGATTATTGAAATACATTTAACTTTTCATAGGAAAGTAAAGCCACTGAATTTCAGTTATTTGCAGTTTATGGGTATGTTTTAGTGTCATGGTATACCACAAAACAGAAATTATTCTTCAAATACCATTAAACTATGCCAACTATGCTGGTTGCAAAGGGCAAAATGTTGAAGCCAGCCTGTGATTTGTCATGCATTGTGTAAACATGGAGGACCTGAGCAAGCCCAGCTCTCAGGGGACAGGTCAAGGAGCCTGTGTCTGTCTGCTGTCCTTCTTTCTGTGAACTTCTCATTCCTCCTCCTGACTCTATCCCATTTCCTCTAGGCAGCAACCTCGCACCCTGTCTTACAGAAAGAAAGAAAAAAGCTGACTGACTGGGATGTCCTTAAGTGCCTGTCTTCAAACTTCTCTCTGTACTTACTGATCGTCTTTGCTGTCTCTCTTTATTTACCCTGACAGACTCCCTAGTCATCTTACAGAACTGATCTCTTTCTGTATTTCTTTAATATCTTTAACTTCTCACTTTCTTAACAACTTCTTTCTTTTAGCATTTAAATACTTATTAATTTCACCTAAAGAAAAAAATTCTCACTCTTCCCTTTTACAGCCAAATTTCTCAAATTGTCAATATTATATCTGCTCATCCATCGTCATCCACTCACAACACAGGCCACCATTGCTCTTTCTACTCACCAGCCTCCGTCTGAGATCCCTAGGGACCTCCTAGGTGCTCAATGGAATGACATGAAAGCAATGCACATCTCATTCCTCATCTCGAGTTCTTGACAGATCGTCACAGTGGACTACTTATTCAAAACTTTTCCTTAACATTTGTTATGTCCTTTTGTAGCTTATTAAATACTAAGATTCCCCAAACGATAGGTCATAGTCTTTTCTTCGTGGTCTCATCTGTTTACTACCATTGCTTTACTTACATATGTATTTTCACAACTCACATTTTACCACCTGCTCAAGCATGACATCCATAGCACCCGGCACTCTTTGCCTGGTATCCCCCCCCCATTTTTAAAGATTTATTTTTATTTTTGGACAGTGAGAGAAAGAGAGAGACAGAGAAGGGAGGGGGGAGCAGAACAACCTACAGTTGCACATTATTAGTTTTCTACATTGTTTCACTCCACAGGTGGGCGTGGGGCTTCTCTGGGCAGAAACTGGGCCGAGGGCCTCCCTTGTGGGCCCCAGCAAGAACTGAACTGGGGGCACACCCCAGCTCAGTGTATGGGTCCTGACGGGCTGAGCCTGGGAATCGATCCTTGGACCCTGGGGCTGCAAAGCAAGTGCTCAACCTGCTGAGCCATCCTGGTACCTCCCCTTTGCCCCCATTTTTATATATAATACAACAGCTCTCAATCTTTAGTAAGCATCAGAACCACCTAGAGGGCTTATTAAAATACATAGTACGGGGAAGCCGGGATGGCTCAGTGGGTAGAGCGCTCGCTTTGCAGCGCCGGGGACTGGGGATCGAATCCCGGCCCCGGCCCATGTGGACCCATGTGCTGAACTGGGAGCTCCCCCAGTTCAGTTCTCTCTCTGTCTCTGTCTCTGTATCTCTCTCTCTCTCTCTCTCTCTCTCTCTCTCTCTCTCTCTCTCAAAAATAAATAAATAAAATATATTAAAAAACAAACAAACATAGTATTGGGCTCCACCTCCAAAGTGTCTGACTGGGTTGGGGCCTGCAAGTTCCCAGGATGGCACTGATACTGCTGGTTTAGGGACTGTGTAGCAGTTCTCAATCAAAAGCAACAGAACCTGCTTCACAGCTGCTGCAGAGCTGGAATTTGGTCCCAGGACATATTCAGAGCTTACCTTTTTCGCCCATCATCCCTACCCCAAACGTGCTATTAAACCTCTTCCTAAGGTATGACAGACTCAGTATTTCCATACCTGGGTTCCCAAACCTGCTCACTCCAAACCTGGTCTCTGCTGGGCCTTCCTGGCTGCCATTACTAACAGGCTGGGACCTTCCCGCATTGCCCTCACCCCACCGCCCCAGTAGCCGGTCTTCATCAAGCCCTCTCGGTGCTTCCCCTGCACACCTCTCTAGCTCCACCGCTTTTCTCCATTGGCCACTGCCATTCAACCAAGTCAAGGCCCTCCCACCTCTCACCAGAGTTGTTCCAGTAGCTTTCTAACAGGTCTCCCATGGCTCTTCTTGCCCTCCTTTAATGTGTATACCACCAAGAATAGTGTTTTTAGTATAAGAGCAAACGAGACTAATGCCCTGTTTAAAAATCCCTGTACTGCTCTTAGAAAAGGCCAGTTTCCTTCCGAAAGCCTACAGGGCTCTGTGACCTACTTGTGCCTCTGGGTCTCAGCTGTGCAGCTGTGTGACCCTCCTGGCTGCTAGGTTGTGCCAGGTCTTCTGGGTCATGGTGGTTTATAACTGGGTATGGGAACCATTGTCAGCTAGCAGTCCATTGTGTGACAATATCGCAGTTCATTTGCCCACCATAAATTTTTTTTAAATAAATACCTGCTTATATATAAAGAGGATAGTTTCTTTTGTTTTCGTTTTCCCCGTGAGTGGTGGGAAGCCAGAGCAGTCTAAGATGGTGATACGAAAAGGTAAGTCACGAATGGGAGGTAGAGGGAGAAATTACCTGTAAAAAATGGCATTTTAAAACTGTTTTCATAAATGTTTAATTCATTTGAGAGTAGTACATACCGTGTTTCCCCGAAAGTAGACATCCCCCGAAAATAAGACCTACTTACAGTTTTGCCTCTCGCTGAAATACGTATAAGGCATCCCCCCGAAAATAAGACCTAGTGCATCTTTGGGAGCAAAAATTAACATAAGACACTGTCTTATTTTTAGGGAAACAGGGTAAGACACTGTCTTATTTTCAGGGAAACAGTGTAGTACCAGCAGAGTGATGCTAGATTCCTAAGCTGATATTGTAAACAAGGAGTTTGAAGATTCCTAAGAGCTCTGATTAAACTATCAGAGATTTTGAGTTAAAGAAGCAACTTAAGATCGATGTTTTAGGAAGCTCTCTCAGGTAGTGTTGTTGGGAAATGAGTAGAAATGGGGAGCACTATAGTTTGGAAGCAAGGAGATCAAGAAACTGTTTCAGTAATTTACTGACTAATCCAGGAGAAGTAATTCTGAGTACCTGAATGAAGGCAGTGGTAGAAAAGTGTCAGGATGGAACAGATTTAAAGGAAACAATCAGATTGGAATCAAAGTGTTTATCTCATTGGCACGCCTTTTTCTTTGAAGCAGCCTCCGCACATCCTTTCTATATTTCAAGATGAACTCCTAGTTAGGGGTTAGCTCTTCTCTGATTGATGTCTTCCTTTTCTTTTTTTTTTTTTAAATATATTTTTATTTATTTATTTTTGACAGAGAGAGAGAGAGAGAGACAGAGAGACAGAGAGAGACAGAGAGAGACAGAGAGAGAACTGAACTGGGGGAGCTCCCAGTTCAGCATATGGTTCCGCACGGTCCAGGGCCGGGATTCGATCCTTGGTCCCCGGTGTTGCAAAGTGAGCGCTTAACCCACTGAGCCATCCCGGCTTCCCCTGATGTCTTCCTTTTCTATTCTAGCTTTAATTGATCTTTTCCACTCTGAACCAATACAGAAACAACAGTATTTTATTCATCTAGTATCTAGTACTAGCAGTAATCACTCACTGTCTTTCGGGTGCCAGACACCATGACTGTAACACTTGGCTTGCATTACGTAATGACGTTTCTGTGTCAACTCTGTGGCGTAGGAGAATGCACATGCGGGAACTGGGGCACATGCTCACACAGCCAGTTCACAGGCGGAGCTGGAGCACAGCATCCACCGGGCTCCAAGCTCATTCCTGTCCAGCACTCTGTGTAGCACACTGTGCTTAACTGCGGGTGTGCGCTGCTCTGTGGGTGAAACTCATCTTACGCCTCTGTGCCTCGCGGTGGTAAGCAGACATTTAGTACTTGCAGACAGCTTTTCTGTGTCGTCTGTGACAGGGGTGGTTTGGGTGACGGCTGTGCTGTGGTTGTAAGTAACAGCTTATTCTCCATCTCTCATTTAGATCTGGACGGTGCTCTTCTCTCAGGCCCAGATTGCGATAGGAATGTGAATGCAAGCTTATTGGCTGAAGCCAGCTCCGGTCAAGATGGAGGTGATGCTGGTAGGTACGGGAGGGTTTTAGCAAGAGTACATGTAGGAGGCTTTGCGAATTGTCGTGTTCATGTATGTTTGTGAAGGACCTACTGCATTTTTCTTTCCTTTAAAGGAGACTGTTCTATGTCAGTACTTTCAGTCGGTGGTAGCTATGGTTACGACAGACTCCGGAAGCCTGGTAAATACAAATCGGATAGGTGTTTGGGGGATTTTTTTAAACTCTTGAAGTATCAGAAGTAATTAAGTTAATAGAGCTTATGTCTTCCTACTAGTATGTAGATGGAATGAGAATGGTAATTAGCAGAATATTGACTAATGTATTTGAATTAGCTTTGATGTAAAATAATAGTATGGTTGTTGATGGCTATAAAGAACGTTAATTCTAAATAAGTACACTTTGGGGGAAGCATCCTGCATATGAAGACAAAGAATCCATGAATATTCCAAAGAATTACATGAGTAATTACATTATGAGTAAATTAGAAAGGGAAAAAGCTTTCTTTACAGAAGAATGCCAAGCTAGTAAGTATAGAATGATAGAAGTGGGGAAATTCCCGTTTTGCAGCCCCCACAGGAAATAAGATCATCAGTGGACATTAAGCGATGACTGAGAGAAAGGTGGTTATAATGGTATCTTCACACCATTCCAGTGTCCTCCTGTGGGTTACTTGCACTTACTAAAGGGAACAGATACCTTCACGGTAGAGATCTGACGAACATTACCGTAACCAAAAACTTAACTTGGTACTGGTAGGAAGAGAGACCGCACCAACGAGCTCCTGGCGCATCTAGGTGGTGTTCCTGCCAAGTGTTCACCCAGACCTACACACATCTGGCTAGTCCAGGTTCTGAAGTGCTCATGTCATAAAAGACCAGCAGCAGAGGAACCAGCAGGTGCAAGGAAACCAATTAAACACATCTTCAATCTTGATTTTATCATGGGTCCAGTCAATGATAAGGGGGCATTTTGGGAACAGTTAGAAAATTGAATATTTGTATGGGTTAAATGGTAGTTTTCAAATAATTTAAAATTTCTTAGATAGGATAAAGGTGCTGTGGTTATGTAGGAGAAAGTTCTAGAAGATACATGCTTTATTTAGTGTGGAGTGAAGTGTGTACAGGTTGTTTTCAAATAGATGTAAAAGGTGTGTATGTGCGTACATAGAGCACATGCGGCAAAACGAACATTTGGTGAAGATTCATAAAGGACATGGATGTTCATTGATTCAACTTCCATAGCTTTGAAATTGTTTTCAGAATTGATGCAGGGAGGGGGACAACTAGGGGTATTCCTTACAGCAAGATGCCAGGCTTGTACACACAGTGTGCACTGACCAAAATTAAGCCCTAATTGTGAAGAAACTGGTGAAAGGAATTTATAAAAGTTTTGAAATGAGCAGTTTTACAGATCAGACAGGTTGAATTTTGAAGACCTTTTCTTGTGCAGAAAGTCACTGGTCGTGCGGGAGTATTTTACTGTACTTGTTTTGGTTTAGAAATCTGGTTCAAGAATGGGGTGAGTTAGGCTGTGTGAATTCATAGGTAAAATTTTAAATTTGTGCACATAGACATTTTCAGTGGACAAGGGTCCATAAAATTCCTCTCACTCTTCAGATAGTAAACCCTTATTTAGAGTCATTTCTCTTTAGGAGACATTTTGATCCATTAGTATTTTTGTAGCTTCTGACTTTAAGACCATTGCTTTCTTCTTGGTTTGCCCTTATGGAATAATGTGCCCAGAAGGGAGTTATTGAACAGTAAGCTCAGTTTTGAAGTAGATTTTTAGTGACTTTAGTAATTCTTCAGTGTACTGAATTACAAAGGAATGCCTGTGTTTCAGGCTGCTCTTAGATTTCCTGTAAGTCATCTCCGTTGGCTATAAGGACTTGGAGAGATGAAATAAGTTAGGGTTGAATTACATTTTGTATTCCAAAATAGTGTCTCTTGCCTGTTACCATGAACGCTTTTAATTATGTCTTTACTATAGGTAGGTTATTTAGAAAAACATGGAATTTCAAGTATTTAAAATCTTTAAGTCTGAATCTTGGGTTTTCAATTCATAAATTGTTTTAGGACTATTCTTATAGCTCTATTTTATGTGGTGAATAATAATTAGTTGAGGATAGCATATCTAACATGATTTCTGATATTAGTTTTTCAGGTATTTTGAGCAAGTCAAAAATACTTTGTACATGTTAGCATTTGCCAGATAAACTTACTCAACAAATAATTGAAGGGGGTATGTTTTGGACATTAGAAATACACAGGTAAGACAGGCACAGTGCCTGCTGTCATAGAGCATGTTGTGCACTGATTTGGACAAGAACGGTGAGTCACAAAGCTCCAACTTTATTCGGAAACGTGAAGCTGAAAATGTATACGAATATATATCAGTTTTCACAGGCTCCCCGCCCCATCCTAGTGTCCAGCCCACAGACATCGATACGGTGCTTCACTGTACGATTCTGCAAACTTTCCCCCAACACTGATGCATTATAGTTAAACTGTATTACAGGTGCACAGGGCTTTCCTAACATTAAAAAAGTGGGTGGGTATTCCAAGCACAAGACAATTTACATTAATAGTAATGAAGTGCAATTTTTAAATACCAGAGAGAGCTTTTTGCATTGCTTGGTATTGATACTTTCACCAAAGAGGAAGTCTTAAGTTCTTTTAAATTTTAAGAGAGGCAGTGTGTCTGGCAAATAGCTAGAGGGAAATGGAATTCTTAGGAAACCTATTTTTGGCAAGCATGCTTTTATAAAATCCATGGTGTCCACGGGAGGAAAGGCGGTCAAGTGCTGCACGTGAGCTCTGTACGGCCTGGGAGGGAGGAGGGCTCCAGGCTTAGGAGAGCGAGAGCAGCAGCAGCCTGAAGCAGGAGCCAGCCGTCTTGCGTGCAGCACCCACTCAGGCCAGTCTGGTTGCAGCCGCACGCCTGAGGGGTGGGAGGAAGCAGGGCTGGGTCAGGTGAGGCCGTGCTGTGGCTCACCCTGGACGGGGACTGCCTGCAGCATCTCCTGTGAGATCGGTAGTCCGAGCTGGCCGGGCCTTGGAGGGAGTGCCAGGCTCTGACTTCAAGCTTTAAACGAGTCTGATTGCTGTGTTGAGAACACAATTCGAGGAGGCAGACTCTGGTGTGAGCTGGGAGAGAGGCTGGTGGTTATTGAAAATAATCCAGAGGCAAGAGCTCTGATGGTCAGTGGTGTCAGCGTAGCAGTAGCCCTGAGGACTCTGGATATGTTCACAGATTCCCAGGTACAAGGAATATTCAAGATGGGATGAAGTCCAGAGGAAATCATTCCTATTTTAGCTACTCTGAAAAATCCTCAGGCATAGATTCCCTGAGGGACAGAGATGAGTCTCCTTTCTGGCTTTTCATTTATGTAAGCATGGATTCAGAAGGAGAGGTGAGCCCCCAAGGGGGCGTTTAGTTACCTTGCCCCAATGTGTCTGAAACAACGAAGAGGAGTCTACTAATGCAAGCACTTTACATTTGGAATTTACTTCTATTTATATTTTTTACCCTTAGTCCATTTTTCTACACCAGTTAGTCTTAACACAAGATTCTATGATTCTTTTGGTTGACAAAAGGAGACTGCCCTATTCTGTAGCTCAGCTTCAGGGTGATAGTCTCACATGATAGAACAGTGAGGCTAGCAAATACTAAGACAGTTGTGTTTTGAATATATTTGAAACACAATGCACTGCTACACAGTGTTCAGATTCACTCTACTGATTTTTCCCCTATGATTAAATTGTATTTTAAACTTTAGCTTTTCTATTTGAGATGCATGCCGATCAGGATATTATAATTAGGATAATAAAGTATGAAGACATCTCAGTTTCAGACTAAAATGTAGAGTTGTTTTATTTAGCTATTTATATTAAGCTCTTCTGTCATAATGCTCATGTGATACAAATATTTAGTGTTCTGATTCTATTAAGAAACAGATCTTTATTGCCATTATTACATCAAAATCGCTTTTTAATTCTGTTAGGCACGTCACATGATTTCAAGTATGGCCTGATGCCTGGCCCTTCGAGTGATTTCAAGTATGGACTGATACCAGGCGCTTCAAACGATTTCAAGTATGGACTGATACCAGGTGCTTCAAATGATTTCAAGTATGGATTATTGCCTGACTCTTGGCCAAAACAAGAAACTTGGGAAAATGGCAAGTATTAGTCAACAGAACATCTGCAGAATTCTTAAAAAAATTTTAACAATTTAAAGGTTCCATATTCTGAGTTTTAAAAAATATCAAGAGTAGTGGCCCTCAGATAGTCTCTGTTTTCAGGAATAGATAAGCTTTTGATAGTAAGTTTTCTGTTTATATATAATAAATGCTTTTTTTTTTTAATTCTCAAAGGTGAATCATCTCTAAACACAAACAAGTTAAAATGCCCTCACTGTACCTATGTAGCCAAATACAGACGAACACTAAAAAGGCATTTGCTCATTCACACGGGAGTTAGATCCTTCAGCTGTGATATTTGTGGGAAACTGTTTACTCGCAGAGAGCATGTGAAAAGACACTCCCTGGTAAGTAACTCGAAATCACATTGATCTTTGAGAGAAATGATGTTTCTGTCAGTGAAGTTTAGGTATTTAAATACTATGACCTGCAAGTCTAAGGAAGATTGATTAAATGAATTGCCTTAAAGAAGGAGTGCGATTTACGAATTGATACTGAACTTCACGCAGAAAAACAATGGTATAGCCACTTGTTAAATGAGTGGTTTAGTTTGAGTGGTTCAAATGCGTTAAATATTGTCTATACCATCCTTATATTGGATTTCCTCTCCTTAATTAGGTGCATAAAAAGGATAAAAAATACAAATGTATGGTGTGTAAGAAGATCTTCATGTTAGCAGCCAGTGTTGGCATAAGACATGGATCACGTCGCTATGGTGTTTGTGTGGACTGTGCAGATAAGTCACAGCCAGGCGGGCAAGAAGGTGTAGATCAGGGACAGGATACAGAGTTCCCTCGGGATGAAGAGTACGAGGAGAACGAGGTGGGAGAAGCTGAGGAGGAGCTGGCTGAGGATGGAGAGGACCTGAACGACCCGTCGCGATGGGATGAACCAGGAGAAGTGTGTATGCCTCTAGACGACTGACTGACCCACGTGCTCCTCAAGGGTGCTGCATCTGGACAATTTGAATTGTTGAACTCGAAGGCTTGCAAAATAATGGTACATGCTGGATGGTGGTTATGTTGCTGTGAAACCATAGGGTCAAAGCCTTATAGCAAAAAATTTTTTTTATATTTGCACAGGACTGTACAGCAGACAGCCTTGTGGTTGGATTACACGGAGTCCCCACATCTTCAGTCAGTTATCAAGCAAAGATATTTTTTATTTATAGGATGTCAGTGACTGGGTCCTGGAAGAACCCAGGCCCTGTCCTGAACGAGCTGGGGTTCGTGTGCTGCTTCAGCACGAGGGGAGAGAGTCCGTTTCTGAGAGTACAGGGACGGCCCAATCACTCTGTCCATCAAACCACTCAGGCTAGTTTGTACTAGTAGAGTTTTGTTTCTATTTTTATTAATTTTATTTTTTTTAATACAGATTTTCAGTGAGGGGCCTTTTCAACCCCATTGGTTGTACTTTTCTGTATTTTCCATTTTAATTTGCTTCCTAAGTTAAACCAAGTCTCTTCTAGTCTTAGGTATTATTTCTCAGTTTTGTGCTGATGGCCATGTTTATAAGAACTGGAGAGGTAATTTATTGGAATGAACTAACTGACTTCCTCCATTCCCCCTTCCTTTTTGACATGAATTTTACTACTTCATAAATGAAGAATGATGTTGCGGAGTTACCGTGGCGAAGTTGATGAATACCACTAAGTGATTATGAGTTAGAAGTAACTATCTCCTGCTGCTCGCATCTGATAAATGGTTACTACAGAACGTTTTCTGACATGGTATTTGGTTTTGGGTATCTGTTACTTTGGCACTATTCTGGTTTGCCTCTTTATTTTTGCCAGTGTACTATACCTCAGTCCTATTTGAGAAGACAAATCTAATTGAAGGAAAACTCATTGAAACAATAAGTAAAATAATTTGTTTTATAATTTATCCTCCATGTCCAGTTTGGTTAGCTTGTTATGCAATATAAGTGAAATATCAGGTTTTTACTCTTGTGCCCTTTTATCATTAAAATTAACACAAAAATTACATTCTCTTTTGTTTCATACTTACTGGGACATTGAATGTTTTGAAATTATGATAGATAATTTATTTTTAAAAATTCCTTAAAGTCTCTACACCTTGATATATAGTCTTTCTAGTAGTCACCATAATTCAACAGTCTATAGAAATCTTACAAATAAAATATTGAGAGGCTTTACAGTCTATTATACTAAATTCTTCAGGGTACAAGGGGTGATGTATTATGTAGAAACTGTCAGATTTATTTAGCCTGATGATAGATGAATTAGATGATTGCTTAAGCTCACAGCATCGTTTCACATAAATGATATTAACATGCACATTTATCAGGAACATACTGTATATTATATAAGATTGAGGGATGTCATATTTTCAGCTTTCTTTTAAACAGAAATTGAGTATATTTTCCTATTTTATATCAGCTAAATTATGCTAGCCGTGTGGGAACAGTTGCCAAGTACACTTTGACAGACATAACCCTTTTGGTGTTCTTCTGATCAGAGTTTGACATGCTGAATGAAGCTTTCTCGTTGTCTCTGATTTCAGTAGAACATGGTTACGTGTTAGACACTGATGTCTCTGCTTGGATAAATCAGATATTAAGTACAGTTCCATGGTTAGATGCATCTTTTGTCACCTAAGCTTTATTATAGTTTCTACATAACTGTAAAACTGACATGAATAGTTTGGGTTTGATTTTTGTTTAAGACTGAAGAGTACATCTTATTCTCAGTGTTCTAGATAAATGAAGTAAAATGTAGTCCTGGTGGGGTCCAAAGTAGATGTTAGTTGGGCAAAGATACTATGAATGAAAAAGTATTTTAAACGTAAAATGTTCTGCATTGTGAATATGTAAGTATAGTATAAAGATTTCTTTCATCCCATTTATCCCCGTCCTTAAAAATAAACCATAGTTTACGATTGGTAGATCTGTCTATATATAAATATATATTAAAGAGAAAAGATATATATCTGAAAGTCACCTAAATCTGCTTTATTAGACTACAGTTCACTTATTGCATAGAAACTGGACTTGGCGTTACATTCTTAATGTACTTTTACTTTTCCTCAAGATATGAACTTCTTCTCTTTAAGCTGAATTTTCTTTTACTACTTAAATCATTTATGTATATCTGGTAAATTAAATGACCAAATTTTTGTTAGACTGCATATAGTGAATTGAAATACACTTGGTACACTACAGGATTGTTGTGCTTTTGTTTTGGTTTTAGTTGGAAACAAGGTTTGATGTAGATGACTTGTTACTGTTAATTTAAAATATTCTATAATTGTCCATTACTTTTTATGTTGTGTTGTGACAGATTTGGTTATACGTTTAGTCAGCTGAAAATATGATACTTTAAAGTTTTGGTTTTAGAAAGGTAATCCAAAGGAAAAATGTTTATAACTCTTGAATATATTAGCCTCAGCCTATATTAAAGATTTCTTTTTTAAAGTGAACATTTCTCAGAAACAGAACTGACAGGTTATTTTCTACGTGCTGACTGCCTAACTTATTTGTTCCACGATCTCATGGGGATGCCTTTTCCCTCCCAGGTCTTTTTTTAAAAAGCAGTTTAGTACTAGGGTATACTACTGGACGTCTCTATTTTTTTAAGTGTGTTCTTTTTCTGACTTACAGGACAACTTCAGGAAGCTGACAGATTCTAAGAACTTAGGGCTGGTCTCAGAGGAGAGCACCCACCATTTTGTCAGGGGAGCCCTGGCAAAATTATGTGTTATGCATTTGCTGAATTTTTCTCTTGTAACTTATATTTTAAATGAAAAGTATTTTAGAGCTTTTAATTTTAATGAAGGGGAAGAGAATAAACGGTTTCTTTCCCACTCTGTAGTCACAGACCCTCTCCTCTCAGTCAAGAGCGTGTAGCATTTCCTAGGATTCTCAGAGACAGTCATCTCCATGTGGTCCCCACTTGGTCACAGTGACGGGCCTCGTGCGTCACTGGATGTCCCGCTGAGCGTCAGCACCCGAGCACTTAGGAGCTGAGAAGGAAGGGGCGCTGGACAGGAACGGGCGGCTGTGAGGTTTTGGGGAACCGCTAGCTGGGTTCGCTCGAGCCCCCTGGCAGAGGAGAGTGAGGGGATAAGTCGGGTCGTGCATGACGCTGGAAGTGCCCGGTGGCTGTTCAGTAACATGGGAGCCATGAGCAAAAGAAGACACGAGAAAAGCAGGGGACAGACAGAAAACAGGAGATGCAGGGTCAGGACTTGGACACGCACATCGATACAGCACACTGTAAAAGGCCTGCAGAGAACGGGAGGGAAAGCGCGAGGGAAGGTGGATTTTAAAAGCCGTGAATTTTAAAACTTGATATGCTTTACTTAGATTTTTAGGACTTAGTCAACATAAAATGAAGAGCTTATTTTTCTGACTAATGATTCCAAAAGTTGCCATTCTTTTAGTGCCTCCTTGTGCCGTTTGGCTTTACATTGTTTCATCCATTCCCTATAAGGTAGGTGCTATTGTCTCCATGTTGCAGAAGACGGAAGACCCTCCAGTCCGCCTGCTGGAACCCAGCTCCTAGGGGCGGAGCTGCTGCCTCCTCCAACACCTTGTGTAGAATTCCAGCTCTTCAGAGGTCCCTTCATGGAGACACGTTTTCCTTCTCAAATGAGTGTCAAGTGCTCTCTCTCCCCCAACGTCCTTACTGCTCTTTCCTCCGGGCACAGCAGGTGTTCTGTCGCCAGCCTCAGTGTAGCACATGCTATGGACTGGCGGCGGCATTTTCATTTTTCAAAAGGATGGTTTTTAAGTGAAAAGCTAGATGCGAACCCCAGTTTTTGTGCCGTTCAGTCACCCAGATCCTTAAACTTAACTATGGTACATAAAATACGTGCTTAGAACAAACAGGTGTTTTTTTCTTAGTCACTTGAGGATTTGAGATGGGAAGTTTCGTCCCTGCTGTACCCTGCCTTCAGGTGAAGCTAGTCACCCTGCATTTTATGACAGCGGGCACTTCAGTTTGGAGCGCACTGGCTATTGAGAACAGCATTTTGGGTCGAGGAGAGGGATGGTTGAGGCCATGATAAAACGGGAGATTCAGCATTTAAACACTGTAAAGAAAAAGAACACTTTCTTGGGCCTGCTGTGTGTAAAAGCTCGCTGGGAAAATCTTTTATGAAGACCAATTTTTTAATGTAATTTACCTACCTAGTGTAAGTGTCCTAAGACATGTATGTAAACTTCCAAAACTGTTTTTTGTCTGTGTATTTAGAAAATACACAAGAATCTTTATCAAACCTGAAAATATAAACTTGTGAGCACTAAACTGCTTCTGGCTTTGTGAATTTTGTTGACTCTTAACATTTAATTCAGACTTTTTGCATTTCAAGTGTACAAAGTTAGACTAATTAGGGGAGGGGAACACCTTTGTAAACTTTGACTTATGTATAATTCAGATATCTGTTGTGCTTGATGAGGTTTACAAGTTTGAATTATAGAATATTAAGGGTTTTTGTTTGTATGTTTTAGATGAAATGGTTAAGTGACACAAAACTACCTCCGAGTATTGCTTGGATGGCTGCTTTAGTTAACAAACACCAGTGTTTTGTAATCAGCATGTCATCTGTTTCATCATGATTACTTTTGGGATTCTCTACAGGTTTTAGAAAATATTAAAATATTTCCCCTGTAATTTACATGTGTGCATAATTTTGGAAATGGGTTGAAAAACAAAGGTGAATCACTCTACCACATATTTACTGCGTATCCGTGGATTAATGGATTATAAGTAAATACATAAATTTCAAGTCTTCGAAACGTTAATAATATGGAGAAAACATAATTGGTGGTATTAGTGTAGAGCAAAGGCGCACACAGAATGAGCAGAGGTTGGGCTGTCCTAAAGAGCTTTCTGCTTTCGTTTGCAGAAGGGTGGGGTGCCCATGCAGCCTGTGAGGCCCGCGTCTTCACCCTCGTGAAAGAACTGTCACGAGGCAAAAGAACTACACAGGTTCTGTATGGTTCCAAGGGGTGAAGCTGGGACCAAGTGGTTCAAGACCGAAATGCAGTTTTTAATTTTCCAGAGATGAAATGGGATTGCCTCAGGAAAAGCTCTCATCTCCCACCACGGGAGGTGTTCTAGATAAAGGAAGGGTTACCTGAAGCATTTTGGCTAAGGCACTATTGACCAAACATTTCTATTTTTTTTCCCAGGCTGTTGTAGCTGCCAATTTTTTTTTCTGCTTTACTACAATCACTGCAAAGATGATGTGTGCATAAATTGCATGGCGTATTTTTTTTAATTTTTTTAAATTTTTTATTGTTTTTGACAGAGAGGGAGAGATACAGAGACAGAGAGAGAACTGAACTGGGGGAACTCCCCAGTTCAGCATATGGGTCCACACGGGCCGGGCCGGGGCTGGGATTCAATCCTCAGGCCCCGGCGCTGCAAAGTGAGCGCTTAACCCACTGAGCCATCCCGGCCTCCCCCATGGCATATTTTGACACCAAAAAGGGCGCAGTTAAAATTTAGAAATCAAGTTTTACTTTATGGAAAAAGTTACGACTTGAGCTTTTCTCTTTCTCAGTACAGATCCTCACAGACCAATGGGTGGCAGCTGGTCTAGGACATTGAGTTACTTCATCTAGGGTTAGATAAGAAAATGAGAGGTCCTGCAGGTCTTAGTCTATGGCATGACTACCTGTATTTTGTACTAAAGAAGGAAATAAAACATGGGCTCCAGGATATGTTCAGTTAATTGTAAAGTGAAGAAAAAATAAGCGCCATGGCTGGGCGGTGCCTTACACGCTATGAACACTACCTTCCGACTGTTGGCCACATACTTTTCCCCAACATAACCCGCTTGGCAATAAGGAAACATTTATCTTCCAAGCATCATTAGGAATGTTTTAGGATCTTAGCGAAACATGCAGAAGACTGTCATCTGACACATGTCCCAACAGTTGGTGAGAGAACAATAGATAAAATGGCTTTAAGGTAATTGTAGAACTTTTTAGTTTGAAAGAAACATTTAAGAGAGTATCTAATAACTGATTCCCAGAACGATTGCTACAATGACTTTGCCATGGATTTTAGGGTCCAGGGCTCCTGAACTTGAAGCTCAATATTCTTTTCCCTATATCAAGCTCATTTCACAAATATTTTAAATTTGGGGAAAACAAATCAAAGATTACAAAGTATATTCAAATACAATACTTAGGCATGTAGTCTGAGCTCAAAATTGTTTACTAAGTGAATGGTTTAAAGACATCAGTAACTTGTTTAAGGAATTTTGCCTGCTAAGTACGTAATTCTAATGGCTATAACTGTCAAGCTCATTTTGTTGAGAAGAGGGTTGCATTGCCAGTCACAGGATATGAGGGACATGCGTCCAGCCCTTGGGGCCCCTTCCTCTCGTACGCTGGTAGGTGACCAAACCCAGCCTGCAGCAGATGTTACCGTAGGGATCTACACACAAGACTCGTGGGTTCTTTCACCTCGCCATCCCTAACTCAGTATACTTACTGACAAGCACTAGCCATTCACTACAATACAAAATACTGGCTTTAAAGTGACTGCTGTGGCCATCACTAACATGTAACTGTCTAATAACTGTCTCTGAGGAAGCTGTGACAAACGAAGAGAACCCTATCAGCATGTATTTCTTGACATAGTATAGAGTCAACAAACTGCATCAATAACGATACTTGGAGCTGACACTGTGGTTGCTGATAGGATTTTTGTATTTGTGAGAAAAGAAGCCTGTTAGGTGTTGGCATTTATATTTTACCATGTGAAAGAATAGAAGTTTATGTGGAACATACATGAGCTTACTGGATTTTGGTAGCGCCTGGACTCTTAAACTGGGAGGGTGGTACTTACATAGAAACTTGGGTAATTCTCCAAAGCAGGATTTACCACACTGATTTTTGAAGTAATTGTTACTAAGTCATTAACTAAAACAATTAGCTTATTCCAGTGAAAGAGAGAAAATGGGATCGCCTCCCAGAGTCAGCATCCAGGGCTTTGCCTGCATCGTTACTTAGCGACCACATAAACGACTCGCGCTTCCTACGCGTAGCTTTGGTTTCCCTTTCATTGGTTGTCTTAAATTCGCCGCCTCTGAAGGTTTCACTACTTCAGAGTGCAAGCTGCTGATGAGAAAAGCCTGCGAGGGCCTTCAGGGCTGCCCGGAGGCCGCTTGTACACCTTGGACCGGGTGCTGGCCCTTCGTGCACCTTGGACTGGGTGCTGGCCCTTCTCTGCTCACAGTCAGCGACACCACACTCAGAGTGGGACCTCCCACGTCTGGTCCTACACAGACCCAACAGGTGTGTGTGAAACGCCTAGTTGTGAGGAAATGGCTACCTGTGATGGAGAATGAGACCACACTAAAGCCACGTGGGGTGGGGATAGACAAAATTAAACAAGCATGGGACTTTATATATTTTTTTTTTTTTACTTTTACTCATCTTAATATCTAGTTTATCATTTAATGCGTTAATTATATATTTTTTAAGAAGCCCTTCATTTCAGCAGTTTTGAAAAGCAGGAGTTACTGGGAGGAATGGCAGGTAGATGACTAAACGGGAAGCAGTGTAGGTCAAGTTCAGCTAATGCCCACACGACACGGCACTTTGTGCTGTCCCCTTCAACGTAGTAATACTTTCACCTTCAAAATCTATCTCGGGGAAGCCGGGATGGCTCAGTGGGTTAAGAGCTCACTTTGCAGCGCTGGGGACCGAGGATCGAATCCCGGCCCCGGCCTGTGCGGACCCATATGCTGAACTGGGGAGTTCTCCCAGTTCAGTTCTGTCTCTGTATCTCTCTCTCTGTCAAAAACAATAAAATAAATAAATAAATCTTAAAAAAAAAAATCCATCTCAAGTCTGGGGGAAAAGATTCATTACCCACATAATTTTTGCGTGGCCCTTGATGTGTTTTTCTTCACCGGCAAACAAAAATGTTACTCTTAGGCACTTGCATCTTTTTCTGGGATAGGACCTGAATGTAATCCTTTCGGGTGCTCTCTAGTTGCCAGTCAGCTGTGTTGAATCCCTCTGCAGGATTAGACAAGCTCTGCCTTTTTTCACAAAACCCATCTATGTTCTCAGGAGTGGTGACACCTTCATGGTCAGCCCGCTGTGTGTGTGAGGGCCAGGGGGAAGGGACGGCCAGGCACCTGGGGTGAGTGCCCTCCATGGGTGTCAGGTAGGGAGAGAGTCTAACGTGGGGCTGGTGAACCTATGGCACGCGTGCCCAAAGTGGCACGCGGAGCAATTATTTCGGCACGCAGAGCTGTGAATACCATTTAAAAAATTGTTTATGCTCTTATAGACATAAAAATAATCGATACCTCTATCTCACTTGATGGGTTGGCACGCGAGTCGAACGAGTATACTCTTATTTCATAAACTTTGGCACTCAATCGCCAAAAGGTTCGCCACCCCTGGTCTAACGGCACATGATCGCTAAGTATCTGCTCCGCTTTTGTGTGCTTGTAGCACAGCACATTTACACCTCACTAAACTCTCAATACCACTGTCAGCGTTTCCCAAGTCCAGTTGTCTCACGCTGTGTGTGTGTGTGTGTGTGAGAGAGAGAGAGAGATTGCTTTCAAGTCAGGATTCTAAGAGGCCATAGTAGGAGGCAGAAAACTATAGTGCCAGATTGTAACGTTTTTGGCTTTGTAGGTCAGAAGGTCTCCATCACATCGACTCAACTGTTGGATGAGGAAAGAGCCATGAACAGTATGTAAATGAACAGCATGGTAGTGCTCTGATACAACTTAAAAGGCAGCGGGCTGCATTGTGCTGACCCTTGACGTGTAAGTTCTCATTTCATCTCTCCCTCCCCTTCTGTGCTTGCAGAACATACACTGAAGAAGGATGTGCCTTCTTAAATAACATCAGTGAATTGTTTCCTTTCCAGAATGAACCGAGGAAGATAAAAACCCTACCGTCTTGGCTCGGAGTCAACACTAAATACCACATCGCGTGCACAGACGCCCCCATCCCACTCCCTGGTGTTCCTAAATAAGGGAAAGGCAGAACACATCTAATCCAGAGCTTAGGCAGAAGCGCCTTTCACTTGGTGACAAACATACATACCTTTCTAACCTAGACCCTTTTATTGTCAGCTCATCCTATGTTAAAAGACATCAGGCTTCAACCGTCACTGCACACTGTGACATTAACTTTCCATAGCCTTTAGACTGTAACCTACTTAGGAGTCTCATTAGTATCTACATTCATAACGTGTCGATAAATTAGACGTGTCCGTCACCTTGGACACGGCTTGAAATGCTATGCTTGCGAGTAACTGAGCCAACAGCGAATCTGACCTGAACCACATTTCCCATCAACCCTCTGGTGAAAAACATTCCCAAGACCCAAAGGCTGTCAAACTGCACTGGGCATCTTTGTCGCTGTTTCAGACACACTGCCGTCCCCACTGCGAGCCCCACTGAGGACAAGCTGGCCGCCTCTGTGCTGCTGAGGCTCTCGTTGTCTGTGTCGCCTCTTGTCCTGCGACAGGAGGCGCTCGTTGGTACATGTCACGTGAACCAAGTACTGAGCACAGTTCTTCATAGTCAAGATTTCTACTGAAAACATAATTTCAGCATTGATCTATGTATGTGTGTTGCCGAAGAGAGCACTGAACATTGATCTAAAATAGTGCCAAGAGTTTTTCCTTATGAGGATTAATCAGAACAGGTGGCCCAATTCTAAGGGATTGAGTTTTGTTGCTCTTCTGTCTAATGAGATACTGTGCGGTCAGGAGCATCAGCGATTTCCTGAAAGGGCATCCGATGGCACTGAGAAGAGTGTAGGCACTTAGGTGCACATGGGCGTTCCTGTCGGGGTTCCACAGCCACCTAGACGAAACTACCCTCATACAGGCCTGGGTCCTCGCTCTGTCAGGGACTCGCTTCCCTCCTTCAGCTCTCCTCTTGCCCCCGCCAGCTCGGTGCCCCGTAATTCTTTGCTGGGAACGACCTGTGTCCTTGGTATTCTTATTCACTCCCAAATGATCACAGTGACTTAAACCTTGGTGCCTTTCATTGCTGACCTCTCCTCAGAGCTCACAAATATTTGTTTAAATGACACCATGCACTGTTGTTTGATGCACAAAGGACTTTTGATCACAACCCTAACTTGGGTCACAGTCCTTTTCATTTCTCTTGGGCAACCACAAGGGTCTTGAGATTGGCATTGTACTGTGGAGTCTCACCCTGAGCTGGCATTACATCGCCAGGTACCCTCAGAATTACAACCTTGACTTTCCTGAAGCTGTGAGATGCCTGCCAGCACGTGAGCCATGCTGACGAGCAGGTGTCCCTGACTTAGCAGGTCACTTCACCACATACATACCTCGGTTCACTGTACAGACTAACAGAACCATTGAACTGAAGGGACATCGGCAGCCACGACCACACGCTGATCCAGCCTCGGCTTCAGCCCAGTCCACAGATGCCATTGCCCCAGGTAGCAGGCCACGTGAGCCACGTCCAGCTGCAATCTGCTGAGTCCACCTCCCCAGCCGCAGACGCGTGTCCTCCCACACAGCGGTCTGTGTAGCAGAGGACATCGGAAGAGGCGTGTGTCTGGGGGTTAAACTATATGAGGAGCACTTAGGGCCTTCAAGTTTGTTTTGTTTTTATTATTCCTAACAAACAGTATTCTGTTTTCACTTCTGTCAGGATAATATCAGAAACCTGTACTGTTCACCATTTTCCAGTTTAATGTTTCACTCTTTATTAAAGGCTAGGAATCAAGTATTGAATATGGAAAACTAAAGCCCAAAGAGTGATGTTAAAAGCGCCCAGAAAAACTTCTTGTAAAGTAGAACGTGAATTTGCTGGCACTGGTAGATGCTACCTCACGTAAGATTAAACTTGCTTCTCCAAGCTAAGATTAAGTTTGCAGCTTGATACAAAAATTTAAATGTTGCTTAATCCCAGACTTTAAAGAATTTCATAATCAACTGATTTCTCATTGCAGCATAATTCTAACATACAAATCTAATGATACAACTCCCTATAGAAAATGTATTACCAGAAAGATGAGAGTTCTTTTTTCCTTTCATTGCATTTTAGATCTGATTCTAAAGGATGAGAAATATTTCTTTTTTTATTAAATTCTTATAAAACTTCAGATCCCTCAGGCCTAAGCCATTCCTCTCCTTTAAGCAGCAAAACAGATTGGTAATGATGGCACTTTGTTATTCTTTATACTTGTTTTGAAAAAGATTATGAGTACAGTCCTAGCGCATTTACATCACTAAGATTGAAGAATGGGAATACTGTCCTCATTAGGTAGCTAATTGAAGTCCTAAAAGTTACTGAATGCTCATTAGCATGATATTTTTTTCTCAAAAAATTCCATAAAAAATTACCAAGATCAATTTTGTAAAGTTTACTGCATGTTGTTTGCAAGGTATCAGCCACATCCTTCATCCCGGTCTCAGCACAGAACCCAGGAATGGACCGGAGCTGAAGCCCAGCTTTGGCTAGGACAGGTGATGAACTTCACTGCCGTTCTCAGCCACTTACGGACGTGAGAGAAAAAGAGCAGATGTTTTTACTCTTTAAGCATTTACCACTCGCCACCATCACTCCATTTTGTTAAAACTGTTATGTTTAATGTAAGCAATTTCTTTATAGTATCATTGTGACTCTAATCTAGATCCCAGAACGGCCATTTTTGGGAAACTAGGCATAATGATGGAGTTAATACTGTCTGCATGGAAAGAATGGATAAATCTGCATTAGCTGGTTTCCCACCATGAAAGTCCACTTTCTGCATATACAAAGGAAGCGGCTTGAAAAATCAGATTTGAGAATTTTTCCAATATATCATACTGTCGTCATTAATGTCCTGCCTTTTTCTTACATTCTCTCCTTTATTAACACAGTTCATTGTTGGGAGATGATTAACGAGGCAATTGCAAAGGCACAATCTGGCATTTTGTATTTCCTAAAACACAGACGGTCAGTTTTATTTTTTTTAGCCACGTGTACACAGGCAAGCAAAACTTACTCATACCATCAAAAATCATACGCAGCGGATACTAAGGACTAATGCACCATGTGCCTGAGTCCCATCCTAACAGCTGAAGTGTGTTTAAAGTATCTGCACTGTGGGGTTAACCGTTAGAACGTGGTGTGTGTGTGAAGCCTTTGCTGCTTTGGTTTCAGAGCGAGGTGCCCCGGCTGTAAGGAGACACAGCGCACACGCATGGAGCTGCTGGGCCTGGACACACAGTGACAAGAGGGCCCCTGAAGCAGACGTGACCCAGAGGCGTGTGCGAATAAACTACAGAGTCTCATGTGAGCTTTACGCATTCGGGCAGGTGAATTCGGTGGATAATCGAAGAACGTTTTCCTTTAATGTGTGCAGACCAACTGGGAGTTTGTTTTTTTCCCAGGCTGAATTCTTCTAACCAAATCTAACCCATGTTTCAGATATAAATACAAAGCTCAGGGCCCACTTTAAAAAGTGAGTTTTAATCCTAAATATGCTAAAACTAATCTCAATCTGAAAACGTTTCTTCTAAGGGTGACCATGTGAATTTACTGCCCGATAGTGAAGACCTGACTCCCAGAACACTTTCTTCATAGTGTATTTCTCTCTGCCTTAAATTTGGCCACTTTGCCCTGACTGTGACCTTTCTTATTTAAGCCTAACTGGCTAACAAACGCAGAGCAAACCTCAAAAGGGAAGCATTGTTTTCACTTGTAAATAAGCTTCTTCAGGGATTTTCAAACTGTGCTCTGGGATCCTGGGGGTTCTTTGAAGAGGCCTCTCTGGGTGTGGGGTTTGCTGGCCACAGTAGGTGGGGCCCTGGGCCTGCAGCCAAGCCTCTGCAGCCAGGAGCTCACTTTTATCTTGTTATGCTTTCCGGGCCCAGAGCTTTAACCACGGACTTAATTTGAAAACCTTCATGGATGATAATAATAGTAACAGTGCTTTTGTTTATAGAGTGCTTATCACGTGCTAGGCCCCGCTTTACAGATTTTCTAACTGTAATCCATGAATCCTTCCAAAAAGACAACCCTGTAAAATCAAGCATTTTTATTATCCCTGCTGCACAAATGGGTAAACTGAGACTTAAGGAGATTAAGTAGCTTGCTGAGGGGTCGCAGCTCCTAAGTGATAGACTGTGGACTCAGATCTGGCTGTGCCAGTTACTGTCTGGGTCTGAGGCGGGAGTGGTGCCCCCTGCCCACCCCCCTGGCCGACAAGCAATGGCTAAGTAGTTCCCCGCTGACCACAACCCCCAGATGTTGGCGGGGTGCGGGCTGCTGACCCCCCACCCCTCGTTACAGAGCCTCCCGAAGTCTAAACCTACTGCCCACTGCTTGTTCAGACACTAGCAGTGAAAAAGCACCAAGTTATCATAGGCCCGTGATGTATTTTCACGATGAAGCTGTGCTCTGAACAGAAATCCCTAACTCCATCCTCACCAGCTTCTGAGGGAGGGTTTTCTGTATTTATGTCTCTGTAATTTGTATACACTTATACGTGGATAATTATAACTACCACAATCCTCACAATCGAGGCAGTCAGGGGGTTTAGGCCACTCTGCGTTCCTACTAGAACGAAGACCTGCCATTTGTTCTGAGACCTCACATTTTAGAGGTGGGGTTCAGGGGGCGAAGGAGAAGGGGGAGCTTGGCAGTTCCCAGGTGGTGGAGCACAGAGCTTCAGGGTCTGAATAACCTTCACTGTTTCCACCACGGCCTGCCCTACCCAGGAATGGCAAAGCCACGTTGTAAAAAGCTGCACACACCCATCCCCAGCTGACTTCTTGACTGCTCTTCCCAGGAGGCAAGCCACGCTCCGGGGTGTGTGCCCCTTCCTACCAGGGAGAGCTGGGTGCAATTAAACCGCGTCCAGTTAGGCAGGTGCAAGGCTCTTTAAGTGACTCATAGTTTCCTGCTTACAACACATTCAAGGTGCCCAAGGCTATGCCTATATACTATACGTGTAGCCACACGCCTGGCAAGCTGTCAGCTCACCAGTGTTTCCAATACAGTATATATGGAGAGTCAGTAGCAAGTAATTTATAACTTTCGATACATGAAAAAAATGCTGTCTGCTTTTTGTTGTAAAATGGTATTAAAATCTAGATTTCCTTAAATGGATGGACATCCCTTTTGTGGAGTTATTTAATTAGCATTCAGCGTTACTCTATAGAAATGATCTTTGGATGACCATTGTCATGGAACCGTTAAATTCTTGTTCATAAACATGTTTGAACGTGTCTGAAAATGTTCTCTACATGAATAAAAAGTTTCTGCCTAAAGGCTATTTCTGCTGTATTCTCTTTCCGACTGCACAGTGAGAGACTGCTGGGCAGTGCTAAGGGGGAAGCGTGGTGGCTGGGTCCGAGGACACGCGGATAGGATAGCCGGCTCGGCAGCAGGTTCTCTGTGGAGGGTTTACAGAGCCGCCTTGGGCTGTGGAGGGAGCTGGGGGGGTGCTGGCCACATGCCTCTTTTCTAGCCTACTTTAAGCTGTTCTCTCCCTGGAGGAGTCAGGGCTTGCTAAAAAAGACAACCAAAACCACTGATGCAACTATCTGAACGTTTTGATTAGGTTTGGTGGCCCACATGAAGTGACACAGAAAAGCCCACCAAAGAACTATGTGATTCTAATGTACATTTCCCAGAAATGTGGAAAGGAACATGTCTCCTCTGGGAGAAGATGCCAGAGTTATATGATGGCGATTGGTAGCAGTTAAAATTTGGTGACAAAGGTTCAGTTATGTGTGTTTATTTCAAAAGCTTTGTTCCCCTTGACAGTTCTAACTCGTTTTATGAAAGCATCTAAACTTAAACATTAAAAATTAAAAGTTCTGGTTGTTTAAAATAAATAAAATGCCACTGCCATTACCTGATGTTACCACATCCTAATTGCATGAAAAATATTCCACAGAAATAAAAAGTCTTTTTGGAATGTTAATTTACAAACATATGTCAATGGCAAGTATCATGACCTGCAAATTGAATATAGTTCTTTTCTCTCCTTAATGATTGAGTGGAATGGTTATGATCTAGGCTTAATATGAATACTAAAAGCTATATACCACTTTACCATCTGAAATTAAAATACTTAAGATTAGAATACTCCCATCTTGTAGATTAATAAGCCATCACATTTTTGGAAGAAAAAAAAAATTCTACGTAAGAGTCTAAAATAAAATTCTTCCTTAAAAACCTATTTTAAAAATAAAATAGAACACCTTTCAATATAATTTCTGGCCCATTTCTTATTGGATAATTGTTGTGAGTATAGTGCCATGACAATAGCACTTGCCATCAAGATACCATTTATATGGCAAATAAACATACAAGAATAATTCAACGTAACTAATTTCCAAATATAAATTAAAGCATTCTAAAAAATGAATTAGGGGAGGCTGGGATGGCTCGGTGGGTTGAGCGCTCACTTTGCAGCGCCGGGGACCGGGGATGGAGTCCTGGCCCCGGCCCGTGCGGACCCATATGCTGAGCTGAGGAGTTCCCCCAGTTCAGTTCTCTCTCCATCTCTGTCTCTGTATCTCTCTCTCTCTGTCAAAAAATTAATAAAATAAATAAAACTTAAAAAAAAGAAAATGAATTAAAAAAAAATATTCTAATACCCTAAATTGGCCAGTATGGGGTGAGCTGAGACCAAGGGACGACTGCAAGAGGCTCTCTGGAAAGCGGTTTGCTAATATGTTTCAAGAGTCATTAAAAATGTCCACAGCCCAAACCGTTCTCCTAGGAAACTGTCCCAAACAGAGACGGTTTCTATACAAGGGAGTTTGTGAAAATGTTAATTGTACGAGAGAAAAATGAAGAACAGCATGATTTCCAATAATCTGGGAATGAATTATGGTACATTCTCATTATATTAGGGACCCATTAATAATATTTTGAAAGAACTTTAGATAATGTAGTATCTTGTCTAAGTATTAAGAAGAAAGACACAATTTTGTATAAAAAATAAATACACCAAAATATTAACTTTTAGGACAATTTACTACTTTTTATCCTTTACTGTATTTTCTGAATTTTCTCCTCTAAGCAATTTTTTGAATCGGAAAATTGTATGATAAAATTAAGAACCAAATCATTTAGGAAATGTATTTCCATCTCATGATTTATGGAAATGGTGCTATTTGGTTGATTAGTTGATTGGTTTCTTTTCCTTTGCTCTATTTCATTCTCTGAACAGATACAGCTTTTTTTCCCTCTGATTTTAAGAGTAATAATAATGCTGTTAGTTTAACAAATATCTGAAAATATCTAAAGCTGGGTACATAAGAGACATGAGAAATCACCCACAATTCTACCGCTCCGAGGCAGTCACTGTCACATATATTGTGTCACGCATGTGCGCAGCACCTGCCTCCTCAGGGATGTGCACTGACAGGCAACCACACCCCTCCCCTCCCGCTGCCGCTGTTCAGATGTTCCGCAGCCAAGCCTTCTGGGGGCAAACGATGTTGACAGTTGGTCACTCTTTCCCAATCCGTCAATCCATCCATCCATCAATGGATCTAATTTCATGTTTTTAAATATGTGGACATCTTATGTGTTGTTTTATAAACTGCCTTTTTCATGTAACAATACAGTAACACCTTTTTGTGTCCATCAATGTGGATCTACATCATTTTACTCATTGCGTTGTTTCTGTGTGCAAAGACCTTCTCAGCTTCAAAATATTAAAATAGCCATTTATTTTGCTTTCCAGTGAAGCGTCCCCTGAGCTCAGCAGTCACCAAACTGTTTCTGTAAAGGGTCAGACAGTAAATATTTTTGGCTTCCTGGGCCATCTGGTTTCTATGACAACCAACCACTCAACTTTGCCCTTGCAATGGGAAAGCAGCCAGGGGTGTGGCTATGTCCCACCAACACTATATTTAGGCACACTGAGATCTGACTTCATGTCATGAAACCTTTTCTCAACCATTTACAGATGTGAGACCATCCTCCCTCTCAGCTTGCCAGTCACACAAGAACAGGTGGTCAGTGTGCGCTGGCGGCCCTTTGCTGCCTTCTGCTCAGCTGGGCTGCCCTTGGGAGCCGTCCTCTCCTGCTGGGAGGGAGGATGCATCAGTGACAACCCAGTGTCCTCCAGCGAGACGCCAACCTTCTTGGAAAATGTCCTTTCGATGGTACAAAGAATCCCGAAGACACAAAACAAAATCCTACCTCTGACCTAGCTTGTTGTTTCCGACACGTTTCCATCCAAGACCTAAAATTCAAAGGTAGGATGAACACCCGTATTTCTATTTTAGAATCACAACTATCCCATTTATCCAGGAACTGTATGAATGTGTTGATGGAATACACTGGTACATTTTATAAATTCCATTTCTTTCTTTCCTTGTAAAAATTTCCCACTGCTTTTAGACTTTTAACACGACAAAATTGACTTGATATTGAAGAAGGCCTTGCCTTACTGCTGTTGTCTGGAAGACAAATTCCTAAGCTTCTTTTTTGTAGTTTGATCATTTATTCAGAAATACTTTGTCTGTCACGCACTCTCCCAAGGGCCTAATGTACATGATATCATTTAATCGTCATATAAACCTTGTATGATAGGCATTTAGGTCAGCTTCATAGAGTTAAAATCTATGGGTCATAAAAGTAGATACCCCGCCAGCTACTGAGTGCAGGATTAGAACTTAAACCTAGATTTGCAAGCCTTCTAAGAGCACAGATGCTCCTGGGCATGCCAGCCTACATCCTGGCGTTTATCTGCCACCCTGGGAAGTGTAACTTCTGTTATTCAAGAAAAGCCTTGTTACAGGTTATTTAGCTGCAATTACAAAGGTTTGCCTCTGCACGGTCCATATCTCACCCAAACAAATTACAAGCTGGTTGGCAGCATGGTCACAGCTCAGAATGAATTTAGGGCAACAAACTATCATATTTTTTGTTTCGTAAATCACACTTTTTTTCCCCCCAAAAATGTGGGTGGAAATGTCTGTGCATCTTTTGGAGCGAATATTGCGTCACAGACCATGACGTGTATTGCCTGACCTGTCTGTCGGTGGTAGCGACCGCTGTTAGAAGAGGAAGTGGTAGGCCCACGAAAAACCGCTGGTTCTTCATACTGCTGTTGACTTTATTTACATGGTTGAAATACTATTCTGCTACATTTTATTAAATACATTAGTACACCATTTGGTTCAGAATACTTTTTCTCTTGTTTTACTCCTCTAAACGTAAGTGCATCTTATAGTCAGGTGCATCTTATAGTGCAAAAAATACGGTAATTCCATTAAAAAAAAACAACCACCCCAGTGGATAGAGGTATGTTTCTCTGTGATCCAGGCCCACATGCAAAACCTTTGTAAAACTGATTTACCTACTATCCAACTTTTTGCTGTATAGATTTTTATATGTAAACATATAGACCATTTTTTTAAACATGGTCAAATAAATCATTTTTGTTTCCTTTATGATTTCTACCTTTGGTGTCTTATACAGAAAAACCTTCCTCAATCCAAAATTATTTTTAAAAATCACCTATTTTCCTTTCAATATTTCTCTTAAAAGGAAACTAATCTCCAGGCTGTTTGTAAGTCTGCTTGGCCATTTATTGGGAAGAAAGCCATAACAGAGATTCCAAATTCAGTACGTTTTTGCCTTGATTTCATGCCTAACAATGTTACTATCACATTCTCTTCTCCATGACAACTCTTGATACATGAATTTATCGTGTTCAAATTGAACTTCACTTTTCAACAGATTGTTACCTTTGAAACTGCTTCATGTTTAAAACTTTAGAGAAGCCCATGAAGTGTGGAAGACCACTCCCATTCTTAGAGATTAATATCAGATTACTGTCTAAATTATTAGCTCACATCTTAAATGATTTCTTAAACTGTCTCATTAATTTCCCATGAGAGAAAAATTTTTTTTGATGGACCTAATGTTTTTATTAGTTTCAGGTGTATAGTGATTACACAGTTATATATCTCACAAAGTGATAACCCCCAATAAATCTATTACCCATCTGACACTGTATGTAGTTATTACAATATTACTGACTATTCCCTATGCCATACTATGTATCCCCATGACTATTTCTTGAATTATAGTTGACATCTGATATTATTTTATATTAGTTTCAGGTGTACAGCAGTTAGACACTGATATAATTTATGAAGTGATCCCTCCTATAAGTCTAGTACCCACCTGACACAACACATAGAAATTAAATATTATTGGCTATATTCCCTATGCCATACTTTACATCCCCAAGATTGTCTTGAGACCACAGACCTGCACTTCCTAACCCCTCCCTTTTGTCACCCCATCCCCAGAGCCCCCTCCCATCTAGTGACTATCAGTTCATTCTCTGTATCTATGAGTCACAAGAGCAAATTTAATTCACAACTTGCCTGTTGCATAGTTTTCTATGCACTTGTGACATACAAATGGATGGTCCATATGGTGCTTTGTGTAGGAATTGGCTAAAATTTCAGTCTCTTCAAAAGAAAAGTTATCTGCTATAACTGATGAGATTTGTGGTCCCCCAAATGAGCTCTGTGGTTTGCAGCTGGGAGCTGCCCATTAGCATGTCATAGTATCTTTTTTTCTTTTTTTCATGTTTTTTTTATTCCACAGAGGTAGTCTAGTTCTACAGCCTTTTTCTTCTGGAATACCACTGAGTAGTATGTGAATTTAATTTACCTTAACAGTTCTCAGTATGTGTTTTTGTGATTAGAAACACAAAGCCACATGATTGTAAAGGTCAGTGAGTAAAAAGCAGTAGATGAACTGACGACGGTTACAAACATTTTGAAAAAAAATATACACACACACACAGAAAAAAGAACACCTTGGAAAAAATCATAATGTTCGCAGTTATTATTCCTGAGTAGTGGAATTATGGATGATTTTTCAGTTTCTTTAAGCTTTTAGTTATTTTCAAAATTTTTTTTTTTTTATATCTTTTTATATTTATAGAGAGTAATTATTTTATCTTCAGTACATATTTATTTTTATTTTACTTTTAACAGAGAGAGAGAGAGACAGAGACAGAGACAGTTAGAGAACCAAACTGTGGGAACTCCGCAGTTCAGCACGTGGGTCCTGCCTGGGCCGGAGCCGGGATTCGATCCTCGGTCCTCGGGGCCTCAAAGCGAGCGCTCAACCCACTGAGCCGTCCCGGCTTTCCCTATTTTCAAAATTTTGATGGGAACATACATTACCTTTACATTAGAAAATAGTTACAGTATTTGGAAAATAAAGCATAGATCTATTCTGTTTTACTAAAACATATTGGAATAGATATCATTTGATATAACTTTATTTCTGAGTTAAAAACACAGCAAAATATGAAAGGTAACTGTCAAGCCCCTGACTTGCTCTATAGCACAACAGAGAGCAGAAGAAACGCCCGGGACACAGGGACAGAAAGGAGACACGAGATTGAATAACGGTGGGAAGACATACAGGTTTGAAGAATTATTCACACCTTTTTCTCTTTTTTCTTTAATGGGAATATGTCTTAGAATGAGAGAAATTTCTTGAAAACCAAAAGATTTCTGTACTTATTTTTTAGAAGCTTGAAATAATTCTTTGATTACAAGCACTGGTAAACATTGATTTTACCATTTTGAGGAAACTTATTGATTGAGTCAGCATATAGAAAAGTGTCCTGAAAGAGGTTCACTTAAAGACCTAAGTGAACTTTAAAACACCATTCATTTCTTAATCTTTTTTTTTCTTTTTCCAGACAACTTAATATATTTTTTTTTATTTATTTATTTTTGACAGAGAGAGAGAGAGAGAGAGAGAGAGAGAGAGAGAGAGAGAGAGATACAGAGACAGAGAGAGAACTGAACTGGGGGAGCTCCCAGTTCAGCATATGGTTCCACACGGGCCAGGGCTGGGATTCGATCCTCTGTCCCTGGGGCTGCAAAGTGAGTGCTTAACCCACTGAGCCATCCCGGCTTCCCTCATTTCTTAATCTTGATGATAGTCATATGCGTATTTTCACTTTTGCAAACGTTCGTCAAACTCTACACTTGAAATCTGTGGACCTTTCTGTATATATTCCACTTAAGTTTAAAACTCTTTACCTGGAAGAAGAGAATCCCATCCCCGCTCTGCCTGGGTCTTTTCAATACGCTGGGTAACTGCTGTGTGTGGCTGCTCGGATCTTTTCCTCCATACCCCGGATCCAGGCAGTTGTAGCAGCCCGTCCTGGGGGGTGGGGGTGGGGGTGGGGGCGGCAGCTGCCGGTGCGGGTCCGGGTGTGTTACTCCAGTATGTAATTTAGAATCACAGTCTGCTATAGTGCGCGTGGGAATGGTCAGGCTGCCTCCATCAGCGTCTACCTGTCTCTAACTTGGAGCAAAACTAGATAGTTTTCAAGTATGCAGACCGGACTGGTGTATTTTATTATATCCCTGGATTCCTCTCTACCTCCTTTTTGGGGGGAGAACCAGCTATTTACACATTTAACAACCCAGAGAGTCAGAAAGCTGTGGCTCCCTACCTCAGTCCCCGCTCTCAGCCCTCCCTCTGGAGGAGGGATAGACTCTCATGTCCTGAGTCAGCACGCTCATTTGCTTGGTTCAGACACCATGCTCTTTAGCCTGGGGATAATGAAAATGTTCTCCATAACTCCTTTGGCCTTAGGGGACCCATGTGAGACAATGAATCTTACAAAGAAAGAAGAGCAAGACTTTTTTTTTAAGTAGTGTCTCCTGCTCATGCGTCAGGCACTCCAGTGACAAGCAACTGTCTGAGCGGAGCACCCCCATGTTAGGGGCGTCGCGGGCTGTGGGCAGCACAGGCCTCAGTCGCAGGTCTGAGCCCATCTGGAAGCCTCAGTGCTGTGGGCCCAGCCCGGCCCTTTTCTGAAGCTGCCCTCCTGACCCTTCAATCCTCCGACCGGGGGCTGGTCTAGGAGGGGCCCACAGGGTAGGGCCAAGTGGGCTAATCCATTGTGTTGTTCTTCTGTGCGTCTCTGAACTTAAATCATAGATCACACAGCACACTGCTGCCTCCGTCCTGATCCCCTAGCCAGCGGGGAGGAAACCGGGAGCAAGGAGCAGATAAGAGACACAGTGCCATGTGTGTCTCATTCCATGTATCTTAAGTGTACGGAACAGTGTTTTCTCCTGTACAGAAGCACCCTCTCTGAGTCTGGAAGAAGTGTTCATCAGTGCCTCAGGCTTCACTTGTGTTTACCTTGTTGTGGCAGCACGAATAAACACAAGTGTGGACTACTTTGTTGATGTAGTGTGCAGTTGCCAGCTCTAGGGAGAAGTACTTTATATCATCACTATCAGTAAATGTTCATTTAAATACTTAAACACCGATACAGCTCACATATATGTAAAAGTATACTCAAAATTTGAAATTACTCAAAAATTAAGAATTGTATGGATTCATGTATATGTCTCCAAACATTAAACATTTAACTCTATGACTAAATGTACGAGTGACTTCATTTCTGGCTTTTCAATAATCTGTATATTTTTCTAATATCTGCACATCTAACCCTCCATGTATGGGGTTCAAATAATTTTATGTGCATATAAATGCATTTCCCCAAAATCATTAGGAATGCATAGTATGAATAATTTTAAAGAACATCAGAAATTATTCAGTCCAAATAAACCTTAAAGCTTCTAAATATAAAGGGCCATCACAGAAAATAAAAAAGACAAACAAAAATTACAAACTATGGCAGATAAAAATTTACTCTTCTTTGTATACAAAGACTTATAAAACAGTAAGGAAAATCCAAATAGACTAATAGAAAAATGGGTGCAGGCTATACACAGACAATTCACAAATGAAGAAACCCTAATGGCCAATAAACGTGTGAAAAATATCCGGCTAAAGTAGTAACTGCAGCATTGCCACGTGCTTACTTTCACATGAAGTCAACAACATCCCAGGCTCTCAAGGACACTGGGCATTGGGCATTACCGCGTACTGTCATTACATGCTAAATGCTGGGATCCGTCAGGAAGGCAATTTGAGCACGTGCATCACATGCATACCTTAAAGACTAAGCCGTGTGGCCTAGAAGGCTCTTGTAAACAACCAGATTCATCCAAGGGTGTAAGTTCCAAACCTCAATGTCCACTAATCACAAATAAGGAAGTCAAGGCTGAGCAGTTAAGCAAATTTTCTAAACTCACAGCAAATACCACACAGGGCTGAGTCCTATCCTCTCATCGATCTAGTTTTTTCTGCTGTTTAGTTATCTGCTGTTTAGTGATCTGCAAACGCCCACTTGAAGACCATTCAGAATAGCACTGCTTTCTCTGGGAAGCCCTTCCTGCCCCTTCCATCCCTCACATCAACTGGACGACGTTAATCACACCGTTCTTCTGTGCGGCCACTAGTGTTGTGCTGTGCTGTGACTGCACTGTGATGCTGAGTTGCGTGTCAGCATCCCCCTCACTGTGAGCTCCTAAGTGACAGGGCCCAGGTTTCACGCATGTTCCTATCTCCAGGGCAAGTCCAGCACCTGGCACTTACTAAATGTGTGTTCAGTGAATACTGGATGCATCAAACCACCAAGGAAAAGGGACATCAGAAGCTTAATGCGGGGAGAGCATCATCCATCGACACCATCTATGCCCACCGACTGCACTGTTCTCAGGTTTCTAAAACGCGCCTCCTTTGTATCCTCTTTCATAGGCCTCGCTGTCCATTTTGTTGCATCGAGTTTTTAGCAACAGTTTCCTTGTGTGCAATTTGTGCCAATGTTGTCAGCGTTATCACATCTTCCACAGAGAGCGTTTTTTTGTTTCGTGTTGGAAATCTAAGAGATTGTTAGCTAACATTTCCTGAGCCTTCACTACTCATTTATTCAACAACTATGTACTGAGAGCCTAGTACATGCCAAGCACTGTTCCATAGATATTAAGAAACAGACAGGACCCAACTGCTGCGTGCCTGGCTTGCACTGGATGTTCTCTGCACGTGTACGCGGTCTCATGAAATCACATGTGTGACCATTGACTTTCCAATCCCTGTGGCGTACTTCCACCTCCAGAACGGAGGAAAGTTTCTCATTCCCAGTCATCTCTTTTACTCTATTTTGAGTGGCAGAAGACACCATCAAACAGTCCCGATGCTGAAGCCCTTCATGTACAATTCACCAAGTTCCCTTCCTGGGACTCAGTGCTGCATTATTCAGCACTGAGTGGGGCCTCGTGGACACTGCGTCCCAGCACCCGGGGGGTCCAGCTGCGTATTGGGGGCAGTGCCTGGTCTGCACCCATGACCGCTCCTGTGTGCCTGGGTCCTTGTACTGCTGCTATTAGGGTGACAATCACATGGCAGAGAACTCTGAACCCCCTGATTTGATTTGTGATCCCCTGTAGAATCTAGGTACTACTGAAGAGTAATAAAGAGATAGCTGATCTAATTTTCATACAAAGTAGCATTCTTTAAAACATACATTGAAGAACTGCTTTGATGTGGTAAAAAAACAACGTACATGGTACCATCTGTTTGTAACTGTTCAGGCCACCAGTTAAGCATATCCACGCGGATGTGAACCTGTCTCCGGAACCTTCTCACCTTGCACGTGAGAAACTGTGTCCATTCAAGAACGACTGGCCCTCAGCCCCCTGGAAGCCTCAGGGGCTTTCATCCCTTTTCCTGCCCAGCTCTCCTCAAGCACGAGAGGAAAGCTGAGAAGTACCCTGAACTGCGGTTCTCTGTGTCACTTCGTCCCCGCAGCAATCAGTGGCCTGACAGCTCCCTGAGTGGTGCTGGGCGGGACCGGTGCTGTGACCCTGGATGCTGCCAGCAGCTGGGGCACCTATTGCTTGTCTGTGTGCTTTGGAAGAACTTCTAGAAACGCACTCTAGGAGATAAAAGACTCAGGGCTGTGGGCGCGTGCTCCACCGGCCAGTGCTGGCACTTTGTTCTTCACGTTGCAGACAGTGGCCAGCAGCCACACTGTGCCAGCTCCAAGGATGGACGTCACCAGACCTGAGCTCACTGTGCATTCACCGTCTTCCCCTTGTGATTACGACAGGGCTCGAGAGGAGTCACAAAACTGCTCTCTGACATACCTGCAAGTGTTCAAAGACACCGTGTCCGGGCCAGTTCAGCACCTTGACGGCTTCCGCCTTGCTTGCTGTCCTCGTCAGCACCATCTGTGTTGAGATATGAGAAAATGTTCTCATTAAGCAGAATGCTACTAGTGACAGCCGAGCCCCCCACAGCAGGACGGTGGGCCCTTGCGTGCCATAGGCAGCCTGGGGCTGGGGACACACTGGGAAACTACCTTTGCTCATTTTGTTTTCTGTCTTCTCAAAACCTCTGATGTGATCCTTCTTCCCATTCTAGTCCACGTGGGTCAGGCACAGCTAACCCGCACCTGCCCTTACACGTTGGAGCATCAGCCCCACTGTGGCGATGACTGAAGCCACCTCATCACCCCTCCTCCCTGGTTAGGGCCCTGGGAATTGTCTCCTGCTAGAGCAAGACCCAGGAACAGGTGCTATCACAAAACTTTCAACTACAGGGTTACCTGTTCAAAGGAGATCAAAGTGAACAGATCACAGTGAAGGTCACCAGCTCATCTGACTGAAAGGGCAGTTAGGAAATAGATAAAGGATATGAAAATAAAGTGAGGGGACGCCAGGCTAGCTCAGCAGGTTGACCAACTGCCTTGCAACAGTGAGGTCCAGGGATCAAATCCTGGCCCCAGGCTGTGAGAGCCCATGTGCTGAGCTGGGGCACAACTGGTAACCCCCCGGGATGGCGTTTAAGGTTCTCGCCTCCCATGCAGGAGGCTCCCAGCTCAGTTCCTGCCCTGCATGGTCCCACATCCACCTGTGTGGAAGGAAACCGTGTCACAACTAATGCACAATTATGGAGACGGCTCTGGGCCCTCCCACCTTCTCTGTATCTCTCACCTTCTCTCAAAACAATAAAAAAAAAAAGAGAGAGAAGAAAGTGAGATTTCATGAAGAAACTACTAATGAATTCCAGAAAATATAAAGGCAGACCCAACCCTGAGAAGTTCTAGAGAACTGAGAATCAAGTAAAAATATTCCTGAACTATATTAAATGTCATATATATCTGAAACCTATCAAAACTTCATCTTCTGATGAAGACACAAAGTAACGGCTGCTGTTTGCACATGGAGCCCCACACTGCTCCTGCAACACCATGCACTAGTACCTTCCACACACACAGTCGATTTACCCATCTCCTGTTTCACAAAGTACTTCCAGAAATTTTGAGGTGAACTGTACTTTGAGTTGAAGATTAACTTGTTTAGAAGGCTGTGCTGACAAAATACCAGAAGATTACAAAAATAATAAAGAAAATAAGCAGCTCAAATGTTGCTGATCAGCACAATTCTCTCATGGCTATCTACCTTTGGAAGCTCCAAAATTGCTGTCTTGCACAGGACACGAAAACAGTGGCTTTCCAATTTCCTTACCCTCACACACATAAGAAAGAAATAGAAATGGAGAACAGCTATGTACATGTGTGTATCTATATAATTAAAATATATATATATATATATATATATATATATATATATATATGAAAGTTTTATGAAATACTGCTTTTCTTTACCACCTTCAACTCACTGGTATTTAATTTTCCATTTCATCCTATTCCGTTCCTATATGTTTTGTTTTGTTCTATCCTCTATTATTTCGTTTTAAAATGTCAGTTATGACTCACAAAGTTGAGTTCAGTTCACTGACTGATCTTAAGGCATTGCTTGAAAACCACTGCTCTTGTCTAGGCAGAAAGGATGACACTAGAAAGGCCTTCTGTCTACACCAGCCCGCCCCAAGAATTTTGCCAACCTATGTCAGCTTCACTTTCTCCACTTCGCTTTCGTTCGTTCACTTATTCCTTCATTTGTTAGAGGATTATCTGTGAAGTCCTTGTCACGCGTTGGGCACTTGGCCGTGTGCATAGTAGGAGTAGAGTGGTGGGCAGGATCGAGTCCAGAGCTCCCAGGGCCAACCACCTCTAAGGGAACTTGGGTCAGAAGAGATCTCAGCCATGGGAGGGGCAGTGGCGGGGTGGGAAGCGGGTGGAACGAGCTCTTCCCTCACAGTGGGGGTCAGGCACCAGGACTTCCCAGGTGGTCACATGAATGCAGCTTTCAGCAAGGAAGACACTGTACTTGCATCTGCTAACATGAAGGTGATAGAACAGCACCTCTTCACGGCTGCTAGGCTGGTAGTGGGCACCACATCAGCGATTACAGCACAACCTGCCGGAGACCCACCTACCCCTCCTGGGGGCAGTTACACACAGGACGTGATGATGGCAAGTAGGGGAGGGAATGACCGGAGCTGAGGACCAGTAACGGATGAAGAGCTTGGCTGTGGGGCGATATTTTCTAGGATAGGAAGAGATCGGACTCTATTTTTCAGGTTGAAGAAAAGGAACTCAGGGGGAGACCGACAGGGCGTGACTACCTGATGCAGTACAGTGGGGGTGGGATTGGGGGGTCAAGTACAGTGGTGGTGGGATTCCCCCGGAATTAAGTAACTAGCACGGTAACCACTTTATGGACGAAACAAAGGAACAATAGCCAAAGCCTGCAATCATATTACACTTTTTATGAAGAGCAAAAATATTGAGTGATATGGTGGGGATTTTTATCATTTGCTACATTTTCTCAAATGATAGACTGGTCTAGTGTTTTGTTCTGAAACTGTTCCTTAAACTACAAATCCTCTTGCCTCATCCCTCGATACCACTGATTTCTTTGGGCCTGCCAAAATGACATCATCTTTCACTCCATTGCCCTTTATTTTCAACTTATACTCAGTAACATACATAAAGTACAGGAAGCAGAGGTGTAGAGCCTGGTGAATTTTCATCAAGTGAGCACATGTGTGTGTAACTACCCCCACTTTTAAGAAACAACATTGGCGACACCTCAGAAGTCTGCCATGCCCAAGGACCCTACCAGCGAGTTCCTCTCTCTCCATCCCGACTTCTAGCAAGGGGGACACTTCTCAACAGATAAATTCACATGCACGAAGGTATTGCTTTAAAAATTATCCAAATAAGGACACATTTCCAACCTGTTCTCAACTATTTACCCAAAGTGTTTCCCTCACTTCCATATTGTTTGCCTAGTTGGAATAAAGCAGAATGAAGAATGGCCCAATCAGGAGGATTTTTTCTGGAAGACTCCCCTTAGAAAACAAATATTTTGAAATGAAATGGGAAACATTAAAACCAGATGTGAACCACTACCTATTTATACAATAAGTAACCTGTGTCTGGCTATCTTATGCATGTGATGCACTGGTATTTTTTTAAAAACCAAGATATATATTTATATTACTCACTAAATGAAATTTTGGGAAACACAGAAAAGTCCAAACAATCCACAGCCCCTCACCCAGCGATGACACTGTCTGTATCAGTGAAGCACAGGAAACACTTTAATATGCACAAATCGGGAATGGTTCGATTATGGTACATACTTACTAAGACTCCCTATATGAAGTGACAAGGAAAATATCCACCATCAATCTGTAAGTGAGAAAGTCTCAGACTATATGCATAAAAGTATCTCATTTGTGTTAAAAATGCATAGATGAAAAAGAATTTGGATGTATTTTTTTTACCCAAAAAACATCTTCTTTGGTCTCACATTGACATATAACTTAAGTTTGTTTTAGGAGTCATGAAGGAACACTTTATACTTGAGAGACAATGCTATCTGAGAACAATGACAAATGACTACTTATTCATTTATTTAATGCATACTTATTGGTAAATAGTGGTCTGGAAACCAATATTCAAGTGTTTTGTGGAAATGTCAGGTATTTAGAGTTATCACATTTATAACATTTCCTATTATGTTCCAATCTGTGATTTTTATATCATTCTCTTTCATGAGATATTAGTGTCACTAAGCCAAGTTTGGTTTATTCAGATGTATTATATGAGGACCTAGACTCAGGATGTAACCAGACTCCTCCCAAGTACAAGATCATTCGCTGCCAACTGCCTTGAAGTTGGCATCCTCGTTAGAAATGTAGAGATGCCTGTCTCCTGCCCCTCATCACTACTTTTTAAGAGCCAATGTGAAGGGTCTCCCTCTGTGAGACACCCACATTTCAGACAGCATGACATGCAGCTTTCTTTCCACATGTATGTCAATACTTATCTAGATCAACATTTTTCACATGTAATTTTAATTACGGACTTGAGGTTCTCTGCCCACAGATGACACACTGGTTAAAGGCGAGGGTAACGCCTATTTCTCTTTAGCAGCCTGGCCCCGGGCACAGTGCCCAGCAATGCCAGTACTATCCCAGAGGTACTGCCAATAGCTGGGGTGTCCCACCTTCTGGCTTCCCTGGTCCACACCTAAACAATACACGCACACTAATGACAGCTGATGATCTAAAAAAAAATTCAAAAAATATCACATTTTAAGAACGTTTCCAAGTGTGTGTTGGGCCACGGGTTGGACAAGATTGGCAGATAATGGGGTAGTATCTAACTGCGTATTTTCAAAAGGAGGTCTTTTTTAAAAAGAGGATTTCCACCTGAACACTTTGGCGACTGTGGGAGATTTTACTTTTCCTGCAGTGAGAAGGTGACACTCCTCCATCGAGCACCGGGCTTCTGTCCCCTCCTCTTGAACCCGCGTGGACCACTGGACAGCCTGGCTCCGTACTGTTGTGGCGATGCCACGTGACTCCCAAAGGGAGGTCACAGAAACACTGTGGGTTCCACTCTGTTTTCTGGGGACACCTGCTCTTGGCCTGTGGCTGCCATGCAAGGAAGCTGTGCAGGCTCCGGGACAGGCCACGTGCAGGTGCCAACAGAGGGTCCCAGTTGAAGTCCCTGCTTCTGCCGGCGTCCAGTGCTAGCGTGAGTGTGAATATTCAGGTGACGGTTCCAGCCCCCAGCTGCTGTCACCAGCTGTTGGGCAGGGGAAGAGCCAGGCTGTCCTCCCTGAGCCCTATCCAAGCTGCAGCTTCATGAGCAGCATCAACGGTGGCAGGAGTCCGAAGCCACTGAGTGTAGGTAGTTGTCATGCAGCGATGGGACACCAGGACAGCCGTTACTCCACCCGCCAGGGGAAACTGAGGAAAGGGCTGGCCCGACACTGCTTTTCTACCTGCAGTTCTTACCCTAGGTGCGGTGAGAGGCAGCACGTTCAAGTGCAAGTAGGGTTAGAGCCAGCAGGTGACCCTAAACTAGGACAGAAAGTCCTGGAAAATTAATTAGAGCCCATATACTTCCAAACAGAAACACGAAGAATGCATTTGTGATGCCTGGATTCTTTTTTTTTTTTTTTGAGGAGGCAGAGAAAAATATTTTAAGCCATTACAGAATGATCATGGTGAACTCTTCTCGTATTTTACCAATGTGTTAAAATCACGTTACGGGGGTGGGAAGTTTAATGACCTAATGCCGGTGTTTTGTGATCTTGTGACGAAGGGCCGGTTACTTGTTGCAGGATGCTTCAGGATTTGCTTAGTTACTGAAGAGTCAGTGTGAACAGAAGGTGGTTGCAGACGTCGCCAATGCTGTTGACGCAGTGACTCCTACGGTGATGAACAGGTAACACAGTGGTGCTGCGTGGGGTGCGGGGCAGGCCCCTGGCTGCCTCATGCCCACAGGCTGCTTCCCTTCCTGGGCAATTCCATGTGGCAGTGGCACTAACCTTAAGGGACCTGGAGGCTGGAAAGGCTTGCAGACTTCCCCCCCCCCCCCCCCCCCGTTACTTATGAGCTGCCAAGTTTCTTGGAGAGTACGACCGCGCGCTTTTTATTAACAATGAACTACAGCATTCGGGAAGAGGCGATGAACGAGCGCAGAAACCAGGCTGGGGCTCACCGAGCGCTTCCATCGCTGAAAACAGCGCTGCGCGTGGCCTTGGGTAGCACCGCCAGGCCTCCTTCATGAGGACCACATGTAACTACTTTTTTATTAAGAACCAAAAGGCTGATTCTGCTTTTCCTTCTCCGCCCATTTCCGTCACATGACGTGGTTTTGTCTGGAAGCAGCAGCCCTCAGGCCTGCAGGCCTCTGACTGCTTCCTGAGATGCCCCCAGCACCCGGGCACCCCTCTGCGTGTGTGCTGCCCGCAGACAAGACCCTCCCGACCCCCTCTGCCCCTCCCCGAGGCCTCCTTCCTCTTCTTATTCATTTTTTAATATATTTTTAAACCTATCATCTCGAGTGGTTGCTACTTTAAGCAAACTACAAATCTGATTCCTAACCACATTTTAAGTTGTAAAATGAGGGAAACTTTCTGAGAGGAGGTGGTTAACATGCATCCGTCACCCCATCCATCGTCATGTGGTCGCCCTCCTGGGGCACCGCTCTGCCCTACTGCCCGAGTCTCTGAGGGCTAAATCATTACAGGTGGCCGCTACACCCCAAATCGTGATCGAGTCTGTGCAGAGAGGTGTCTGTCCATCGGAGCATTGCTTGGGATTTTTTAAATGTCAAAAAATGGAAGATTGTCACACATATTATATATGACATCATGCAGAGCTTACGTGTTATGAAGAACATTTAGCAACAGGAGAGAGCTTCTTGTACGGAACTGTACCCCAAACTGCAGAAGGCTGTGATGACAATTCTGCAAAAAGAGTCAATAGAAAAAGGAAGGAAATGCTAACAAAGGTTACATTAGGGTGTTAGAAGAAAGAATGATTTTTTCCCCCTCATTTTTCTGTACTTCTGGAAAGGTGATTATGTTATTGTTATAAAAAGAAAAAGAAGGTACTTAGAACACGTGTTAAGTACTTGGCAATGCTGGAACCCAGCAGGCGCAAGATCATCTGAATTGCAGACTGATGAAGTGACACACAGACATGAAGAAAGTCTGGGCAGCGGTCTCCCGTCCCCTTTGTCACGTGACTTAGATTCACCAGGCACACAGGTGACCTGCACCAGTGGACAGTCCCCTGAAAAATGAACTCCACTCTCACTCCTCATTTTCCTCCAGAGACTCTTCCTTGACTTCATCTACCTCCTTCACATCCTCAATCCTGCCCACAGCCTGCAGTGAAGAGCAAGACGTTCTAACCACAAGCACAAGTGAATAACATTTTAGTTTTGGATTTAGAAAATAGCAAATGCACATCAGGAATCACAACGCTGTTTTTGAGAAAACAAGATTCAGTCCACATGAAGAGGTACAATGAATGTATGAAGTTGTGATACTATCAGAGGTAAGCCTGATTTTGAGAGAAAAACCTTAAAACTCAAGTAGGAAAGCCAGTGAGAAGTGAAAGTGGAATCTGCAAAGCAGATGTAGTTAATCCACAAACTTTACAGACAAGTGTTGGTGTAAACAGAAGTTGGATTATGAACATGATCACACTGAGTTGCATGGGGGTGGTTGGGAGGGGGTGTTTTGGGTTTCCAAAGTGATCTGCAGGCCTTTTGGCTTGATCTTCTGTCATAAGCATGCTATTAAGCTATAGTTTACATATGTACTTGGATCACATATTCAGATTTTAGAGTTTATCAAAATGCTTGCTTTCTCCCCTAGAAAGCAAGGGGAGTTTTCTCCTCTTGCCTAAACAAGCTTAATTTTGGATGATTTGGGTTTTCCTGTCCAATATACACGTTTGTCTTAAGAGATTATTCTAGTTATAAGTAATTAACAATAGGTTAATGCAAAATTTATATAAAAGTGTTTTAAAAAACATTAATTTCACCTTTTACCCTGCATGCACCCAAAATTATTCCATCAAGTTTATATTCACTTCCCAAATATGAAAACCAATATTCCTGAAATTCTGGCTAATGTCCTTTGGGCTCATCAACATCATTGTTATTGCTATATATTTGGAACAAATAATATTATCTGTGCTGTGCTTGAATCTGTGCCTTGCTTGAAGCCAATTATTTTCTGAAGAGTACCATTAAAAAGTATTTTCTCTCAGCAAATCCATTTCATAGTCCTGATATGTGGCTGTAATGATTCTTTGTTAATGTGGTTATAAGAATTTCTCTACAAAAGTAACCACCTGGGTATACCAAATGGTTTATCCATGTCTCATCATTCCTCTCTTTGACAAAAAAGTATAGTTTACAGAATATAGCTTACGTGTTAATACTTATTTAAAAATTCCTCTTCTCCTTATGTAAACAATCCTAACTAAAATTTCCTCACACCTTCTGTACACCACTTTATGCCCATTAAAAAACAGACAGACAGACAGACAGACAGACAGACAGACATGGCACCAGGGGCCTCCAGAGTTTTCCAAAGGTAGTTCTCATGATCAGGACTATATGCACAGTCTACACCAATTATTTGACTGATGACTGGAGAATCTAGCAAGTACTTGTTTGTCATTCAACTGTTATACATAATTCAAGTGTGAGCCACGTGCCTTGGACATGATTCATACATGAGTCAGGTGCTTGATTCCCATCTACTTTTCTTTTGACAGTAATCCTTCCTAATGCTAATTTTATGATGTAATTTTAGTACTGGAATTAACCTGTAACAACACAAAATTATGTAATTAATTATATTCAGCTTCAATCGTTAAGTACTGTTTAACCTCAGCCTCTGCACCTGACACCCCGGCAGAAATCCAGGACACACAACAGCAGTTGTGGGTGTGTGGGCAGGCCCTTCCAGCTTTCTGGTTCCTCTGGACTCACTATTTACATAAACTGTATTTATATCTACAAAAAAGAAAACAAAAACCCTAGGAATGAGTTAAAGTTATAGCATTTACTTGGACCTGAGGGCTCCATAAGTTACGGAATTGCCAGTGAAGGAAACTACTTAGTGTCAGTAATTCTTAATTATGTTTCCCTTAACACTCATTTTGGAAGGGTTTAATTGGTATAATTTAAAAAATTTCCTGTGGTCACATAAATTTGGTTTATACTAGATTAAAAGATTAAGTAGGTTTCTTTACTGTGGGGTTTCTTGGTCTTTAGTATGTTAATGTGTGTTGTGACTCTCCAAAGTGGGATATGCAATGTTTCCCAACCTGTTTTGAACAGAGAATACTCACTCCTTCAAAACCAACAGCAGCAGCTTCATTGAGGTATCATTTACATGCTATGAAATGCACTTGTTTTAAAAGTACAGTTAACTGATTTTTAGTGAATTTACAGAGTTGGGCACCCATCACTGAACTCCTAGTGTAGAACATTTCCACCCCCTCAAAAACATGGCTTGTCCCCATCTGCTGGTGCTCTGCATTTTCACTTCTAGGCCCAGGTAACCACTACTCTATGTCTTGTCCTCACAGATCGGCGTGTTCTGCAAATTTCATATAAAAGGACTCACACGATATTTTTGTTTCTGGCTTCTTTCACTACGCATAATGTGTTTGAGGCTCATCCACTCTGCAGCATGTGATCAGAACTTCATCCTTTTTAAGACAAATGCTATTCCATACAGATATACATTTTTTTTTAAATCTATTCATGAGTTTGTGGGCATCTGGATAATTCCCACCTTTTGGCTACTGTGATTATGACCGTTCATGAACAAGTCTTTGTGTGGACATATGTTGCTATTTCTCTTGGGTATACAGTTAGGACTAAAGTTGAGAAGTACATGGCAAATTTGTTTTATTTTTTAAGAAACTTCCAAACTGTTTTCCACAGTGGTCACACTATTTTGCATTCCCACCAGCAATGTATGAGAGTTCCAAGTTCTCCGCATCCTCATCATCTACTTCCCTTCACGTACTAGTGGGATTTAGTCGTATCCAGGTGGCGGTTTGGATTTGAGTTCCCTGGTAGCCAACAACGCTGAACATCTTCTCATATGTTTATTGGCCATTCATATGTCTTTGTCGCTCAGGTTATCTATTCCATTTTTTGTCCACTTTTAAATTGGATTATTGTCTTATTATTTTCCTGCAAGAATTCCTTGTATTCTGAATACAAGACCTTAGTCACATATGATTTGCAAATATTTTCTCTCTCTGGTTTTTCTTTTCACTTTTTTAATGGTATCTTTTTAAGCATTAAAATGTTTAATTTGGGTCAAGTTCAATAGATGAAATTTCTTCTTTCATTGCTTGTGCTTTTTCGTTGTATCTATGCGGGTCAGAAGATTTAGTCCAGTTTTCTGAATTTATAATTTCAGCTTTTACATTTAGATGGATGATTCATTTGTAGTTAAATCTGAGTATGATGGGAGGTAAGGATTTAAATATATACCTTTTTGCATATGGCTATCCAGTTGTTTCAGCCCCATTTGTTGAAAAAACTAACCTTTCCCTACTTAAAGGCCTTGGCACCTTTGTTGAAATTCAATTGATCAAAACCGTAGGAGCTTTTGACGTTAATGATGTTGTGAATCTCCAACAGGGAGGATATAGAATGTTTCCCAAAATGTTTTTAACAAGGAATCCTACTCCTCCCCTTCTTAAAAACACAGGCTTTCACTTAAGTTTCTCATTGCTGTCCACAAAACACACTTCAGGGACCTCTAAGGTGCGCACGGCTCTAACTTTAGCTTCCAGTAAACTTCACTGCTAGTTTTTAGAGGTTGGGTGTTGTATTTGAAACTGCAAAAAAACCCACAAAAAACAAAAACACATAATTTCTGCAACATGCATATTAGTAAAACATCACACTATGCAGAATGTATGTAAAGCCTGTCCAAAGTACTTATCATCACATTAGGTCCATATCTTACAAATACATAGAAACAAAGGAGGATTTTCTTATGGCATAGTGGACCAAACTTTGGAAGTATGATAATTCTGCAACTGTGTTTTTACCTTTTTAGGGCAACACACCTTGCTTGGTCATGACCTCTGACAGTAAATATCAGTAGGAAGGTGTTACAGTAAGGAAGACCTACATGCATACTTTATCATACACACACACACACACACACTCGCACACATACATACACACATCTATTTTTCCTTTAAAATTATTGTTTTTGGCTTCAGGTTCTTATTTAGCCAAACATAGTGCAAAATGCTGGGTCACTGCTTCAATGACCGTGTTGAAATGACAATACTCTCTTTATCATTCTATGACTCCAACAAGCTAAAGAACCCGGTGCACCAAAATTAAAAGTGAAATTAAAGTGAGTGTCTCTTTATCGCCGTGTGTTTATCTGCAGAAGCAGCAAGCTGCAAAGGTCATTGCTGAAAGGGAACAGAGGGGCACCTCGGGGAGGAGAACGTGTCATCGTAAATCTAAAGGGTGTCCCAAAATTCACGCAAGATTTGAATTTTGTGTCATTTGTGCGGTAAAGCATTGCCAATGGAAAAAAAAAGACAGCGTGACAGCTGACAGTTCAGGGTTATTAAAAATGGGAGTGCTCCACAAAAGAACAACGCGTTTTCATGGTTGAGCAATGAAACTTTACAATTTCTAATTATAAACCTGTGTTTTGTATAAAAATTACTTCTTGCGTGAATTCTGGGACACCCTTTAGAAGAGCAGGCCAAAAGCATTTGCTCAGCGCTCTGTGCACACAGCCTATGCCTGTAAAGAATGGACAGTCGGTCGGGGGACCCCCCGTGAATGCCGGAGGTTCTGGAAACCCACAGAAAACGACAGCATCAGCCAGGCCTACGGTGTCCTCCCAGCGCGTCTCCAAGGTCATTCCACTCCCTAACCCAGCACCATGGTGCTCTAACCAGGTGTCCTCAAAGGGGAACGTGGTGGGGAAGCCGGGATGGCTCAGTGGGTTAGGCGCTCGCTTTGCAGCCCCGGGGACCGAGGATTGAATCCCGGCCCCAGCCCGTGGGGACCCATATGCTGAACTGGGAGCTCCCCCAGTTCAGTTCTCACCGGGGTGAGACCCCAGCCCAGTTCCTGCCCTGTGCAGCCCTGCACCCACCTGTGGGATGAAACTATGTGGAAAGACCGATGATGTGCAACTATGGAGACTGTTCTGGGCCCTCCCCCTTCTCTCTGTCTCTGTATCTCTCTCTCTGTCAAAAATAATAAAAATAAATCTTTAAAGGGGAATGTGGTTGGGGAAGCCGGGATGGCTCAGTGGGTTGAGCGCTCACTTTGCAGCCCTGGGGACCGAGGATTGAATCCCGGCACCGGCCTGTGTGGACCCATATGCTAAACTGGGGAGTGTCCCCCGTTCAGTTCGCACCAAGGTGAGACCCCGGCCCAGTTCCTGCCCTGTGCAGCCCCGCGCCCACCTGTGGAATGAAACTATGTGGAAAAACCAATGATGTGCAGCTATGGAGACTGTTCTGGGCCCTCCCTCTTCTCTCTGTCAAAAACAATAAAAATAAATCTTTAAAGGGGAACGTGGCATTCCCAGCTGTTCTAAGGGCGCTGTCTCGTTTCCCACACACGGGAAGCGAGTCCGGACACTGGTTTCCGAAGACAGAACAGACCTTTTTCTTGAAATCGGTGGTTCTAGGCCGCCCCCAAACGCGCGGGCTGTGCCCCGAGGGCCCTGACAGGCCGGGATGCACCGTGTAGAGCCGCCCCCACCGGCCCCGTCGTGGGGTGGAAATCCCCGGTGGGCTCTGTTCACTGCGGATCGCACGTGCATCTTCCAGGCCGGTGCTCCCGGGACCCCGCGCCCCACGTGTGCTCAGCTGCGTCCGGGTCCCCACCCGCTTCCCCGGCGCTGGAGGCTTCTCGGTGACGGAGCTCGGTGTCTCTCTGTGTGTGTTTGCTCGTTTGTTCTCTCTTTTGGGGGGTCTCCTGGGGATCGGCACGCTTACCTGCTGGTCCCCGTCCTCCCAGGCGAGGACGGCGCCAAGGGCAGCAGTCGGCGCGCGGCCCCTGCGTGACCCCGGCGACCCCTCACGGCCCCGCCGCCCGCCCCTGGGTGCCTTTCGGGGCCTCGCGAGCCGCGTGCTCAGTGCTTGGGCCCGTGTGCGTGTCGCTGCTCTGAGTATGGGGTGTAAGGGGGGACCTCCCCTTTCCCACCTGAACCCCAACTCTGCAAATCAAGCTCCCCTCCCACCTGCCGCCTCTGGTGGCTTCAGGAGGGATGGAGGCCCGAGGGCGGATCCGGGGCTATGGGGTGGCCTCCTGTGCAGGGGCCCGGAACATGCACCGACCCGGGGCCTCGGGGCAGCCTCCCGTGCAGGGGCCCGGAACGTGCACCGTCCCCGGGGCCTCGGGGCGGCCTCCCATGCAGGGGCCATGCAGGGGCCCGGAACATGCACCAACCCGAGGCCTCGGGGTGGCCTCCTATGCAGGGGCCATGCAGGGGCCCGGAACATGCACCAACCCGAGGCCTCGGGGTGGCCTCCTATGCAGGGGCCATGCAGGGGCCCGGAACATGCACCGACCTGGGGCCTCGGGGTGGCCTCCTATGCAGGGGCCATGCAGGGGCCCGGAACATGCACAGTCCCCGGGGCCACGGGGCGGCCTCCCATGCAGGGGTCTGGAACATGCACTGACCCGGGGCCACGAGGCGGCCTCCCGTGCAGGGGCCTGGAGCACTGTGGCTCCATGGAGGGGCGCCTCCATTCCGTGGTGGGCTGATACTGGTGCACGCCTGGCTGGGGTTTTCATGAGAGAGAACAGGGGCCTGGAAATGCATGTAGTTGCAACCATAGCAAGCAGGCGTTGTGAAATGCATGCCGTTCTGCCTCTCCCTGCCCTTCGCTTGGGTCGAAAGCTCTAAGGCCTAGGAAACTTTGCAGGGTTGTTACACAGCTAACGGCCTGCGCTGCTGGGACTCCCACATCACTGTAAGGAGCCGCGAGGCTGTTTTTTCAGCCTGCTAACCTCATGTCACGCCTTGCACACACAACACCGAAGGTAATCAGCGAAATGACGCCATGGATAGAAAATAGCCAGCAAATCTGGAAAGTAAATTCTGGCAAACTGATCATATACTTCGGCTTGTGCTCTTCACGGCCCCATTCCTTCTATTTACTTTGCAAAGAGGAAAGCCCTTTGAACCCAAAGATGCAGTGACACCTCCGCCCCTCCAGTCTCAGACAAAGAAGCAGCCAGAGGAAGACTAACCTCTCAGCATCCACGTCTAGCATAATGCAGAATGGGGGGGAGTTACCGGGGGAGCAGTTAGTTGGGCAAAACTGGCTTTTTGCCCCACACAGCCAGATTTGACTTGAAAAAACATCGTACAGCCATTCAGAATATATGGACAAATGCATTTACCAAGCTGAGTGTGATTTTTTAATTGTCCACACCACTGCTTGCCTCCAGCAGATTGACATTAATTGCCTTTGATTGACGTTAATTGCCTTTGATAAATGTATGCGTTTAGATGAAATAAAAAAGCAGAGAGAAGAGGTAGGATGTGAAATGAACTGAAATAGAGGCACCTATCCTGAAAGTGTCTGAAGAGTCTGGGAAACTTTCCAGAAGAAGCTGAGATTCAATGAAAGCAGAAGACGCTCCCATGCTAGGATTAATGTAAACTATGTTCTTTGTTTACTTTGATACATTTGGGATGGGAAAAAAAATCCCCCATTTATTAATACTTATTGGGAATTACAGCCTGTTTAACTTTTAGAAGTGTGGACAGAAACGCCTTCACTGTGTAGAAAATGAATTTTATTTTCTGGAAAAGCAGAGAACGTGAGGTTCATCGTCATAAAACTTGGATTTCAGAGTGTTGTTTGAAAGGCAAGCGATATTTGTATCTACTCCTGTCCATCATTTCATAATCACGTTCAGTCTGTCGGAACCAGCTCTTAACCTCAATGTTGCGCTGCTTTGGGGAAACATCACACTTTATCCCAAAGGAACTTCAGATCTCTCCAAAGGACAGTAAACAGGTTTTGAAACCCTTGAAGTGGTGGTTCTGCCTAGAAACGAAAAGGAACTCTCGATTGAGAAATTGCGGTGGATGAAAGGTGACTGTAAATTTTTGCCATCGGTGTCCTCCTGCCTCCCATAACTTTGCCCAGGTGGGGTCTATTTCCCCGCCCCTCGAATATAGTCTGGCTCAGGGACTACTTCATAGAAGGCCTCAGAAGTCGCGGTGTACCATCTCCGGGCCTAAGCCTGAAGAAGGCCTGGAGATTCACATTTTCTGTCTCTTTTGGGGAGCCGCAAACTACCGCACAGAGAGACGTGTGCGGTGAATGGAGAAGGAGGAGGCTGGCCCTCCTCAGGTCTGGGGGTGGGATGGGGTTCCAGAGGCCTCCAGCTCCAACCATCCTTGGGAAGACACCCAGGGAGACCAGCCGAAAAGCAAGCTGAGCTGTCAACCCACAGAAGCTAGAAAGCAAACTAAGTGGTTGTCATTTTAAGTCACTAAATTTGGGGTCATTTGTTCCGAAGCAAGAAAGAACTGAACTAGAAAGCAAGCCGTTCACTGTCACCATGACTCTTGGTTGGACCAGGGAATAGCTTGGCTTTATTGGAAGGACAGCTAAACTCGCTTCTCTAGATTGGGCTCTGGCTGGTGATTCATTGTGAGTTGCCGTGGGCCCCGAGCTTGGATTCCTGTAGTTGGGGAGGGTGGGGAGTTGGAATCAGGAAAGACGTGCGGAGTGTTGAGTGAGGTGTAGCAGGGCATGGCATGACCTTCGGGCTTGGGCTGCTGCTGGCAGACACGAGGAGCCCAGAATAAAAGCAGTCACCCCAAGGCAGAGTGCTCGAGAGAGCGGGGTGGCATGGTCAAAATAAATGCATGACTATTCCAATACACATATTTATTCATATGCCACGGATAATGCTCTTCCCTACAGCGCTTTCAGAAAAGCCGCCTAGAGATAACACCCCGTTTACAGCAGAGAGGAAGTACATACAGATTTTCTCACTTTTAAAAAACGGAGTGATGTTTTCCTGCTTAATGAAACCCAGGTCTTTGTTTATTGCTCCATGTGGCAGTCACACTTAATCCCGTCAACACAATTACATAGACACGTTCACACACCGAACACAACACACACACACACAGGCACACGTTCTTAAATGGGATGTTCTTCACTCTGGCACATGGGAAGAAAAAGTTTCAACTTTTATTCTTACAGAGTTGCTAAGGTTAGATGAGTGTCTTTGGCATCAGTTTTGGTATTTTTTGAGGGAAATAAGTTTATTCCATAATCAAATACGTAAGCACCAAACTGCAAAAGTTAAAACTTAACACGCCATCTTTGATTTACATTGATTATCTTTGCATTTAACTATTGAGTGGAGATTTCATCACTAACCTTTTTTTTTTCTCCCCATAATCAAAATGAACATGCTCATTTGGATAAAAAAAAAAATTAAGCTTCTCTTGATTTCAAAGGTGTTCAGTGTCCAGCTTTTGAAACCTCGGGTTGTGGTCTGGTGAGCGGGAATGTTGTCTGAGACCCATGTCTTGGACCCCCTGCGTCTTCATTAACTTAGTCGGTATTCACACGTTCCAGAGCAGGGTCGTTGCCATGACGAATCCATGTTCCAAGGCTTCAGAAGCCGCAGAGGGAAATAGCTTGACTGTGTCTTAAAGATTGCATATAGAGAGTTTCATTTCATCATTTAAAATTTTTAATTTTTTAAATTAAAAAATATTATTGCAACTGTTTCTGCCCTCACACTAGGGTTCCACGAGCATTCTCTTAAAATTCTTAAGCGGTTAGTTACTTGGTCTGTTTTTTCAAATGGCATTTACTCTAAGGACTGCCTATCGACCCCTGGTGTGTGTGTGTGTGTGTGTGTTTTATGGCATGATGACTGTCCTCCTCAACCCCAGTCCCTCCATCCCTGACTCTTCCCTCAGCCCATTAAGAAACAAATCGACTCATGATTCCCAAAGTAGCCAATTCCACACAACAAAGATGTTCAGCTAGATTTCATCGTCAACAGTGCTAACGCGGTCCTCTTGCTTCATTTCCAGTTTCAACTGATCGGCGAGCTAAGCTATTTCCTCTCATTCTCTTCCAGTTGCACCTGCTAAGCCAGGATCATTAGGCCAACACTTTCCAGTGCCCACAGTGAAAGCTCTCACTAGCCTTCTGGATGCTTCTAAGCACATCTGGATGTCTACGGGGCAGCCTCTGCTTTCCACCTGGTTCCAGGTAAAAGCGGCGCAGTCCTGGGACTTGGCTCCACAGGGGAAGCCAGCAACACCCCAGCCTGAGGCTTCCGGTGACAAGTCTCACAAAGCCGGGAGCTCTAAGCGGGGGAGACAAGCTTCTGCAGGTGGTTTTCCTTGGGAATGTGGGAGAGGATCCCTTCCACCTCCCACTTACTGGTCCCTCTGCTGGAAGGACAGAGAGGGAGAATGGAATGGAATTCCACCTCTGCTCCTTATGACCGGGGTGACCTTGGCTCAGTCTGTCATTCGACCTTTGCGTCCCCAAACTCATCCTCTGGGCAGTGAGCTCAATCATGATGCAGTGGGCAGGCGGACCTCGTAGGGCCTGCAGGAAGGTCACAGAGAACGTGTGTCATCTCATTGTCCAGCATCTTGCACACACACACACACACACACACAATACAAGCTCAGCCATTCGTTATATCTGGGTGGGAAATCCCAGCTGCACACTTTGTGCGGTGTAGACTTCTCCGCTAACGGAGCTCTCACCCCAATCTTGGGACTCTTCTCCCTGGACATGATTACAGCTCCCACTCAATAATGTGTCCTGCCCAAGAGTTGTTCCGAAGGCAGCAGCGTCTGGAGTCACGTTCTAAGGCGGCAGCATCTGAAGTCACGTTCTAGGGCCACGCTTTCTTTTCCTCATGCTAAAGAGGCCCAGATACAGCGTTGTCGCTTTCATTTTTCTAAGAAAATCTATTGCTTCCCTTTCATGTCCATAGCACATGAATTCCTTGGAGATCAATGCTCATTAGCGATTCTGTTCCGTGGATGTTTAATGCTTTCGTACCAGATTTTAATCTAGTCCCTTTGAATGAGTTGCCCCATACTCTATTGATTATATTATCCTCTTTGTTTTCTTTGGCCTTAGTAAGGGGGGAAAAACTAAGCAGTTGTACTTTTTTAGATTTCAGACCTAAAAATCAGTCTGCAGGTATAAAAAGAAAAAAAAAAAACAGCATGCAACAATATTAATGGGAAAATGCGGCTTATGAATTCCATTAAAACGAATTTCTGTTGATTCAGCAACTAGAATCCTATGAAAAATTCTTAGAGCCTCCCTCCCTCCCTCCTCCATGCCTTCATCCTCATTTTCTAATAAATCTTATTCATACTTCAGACCCTACTGGGAAATTTCACTTTTACTTTTGGGAAATGTCAGTTACCAGTGGTGGGAATATCAAAATATTTAAGCAAAGAGAAAAATAAGCTCTTCTCTGTCACATGTGTTAAAAATAGTCCCAGGGTATTTTTATTCCCCCCCCCCACCCCCACCCCGCTAAATTCTGTAAAAGGAAAAAAAAATCACCTTTGGACTAAAGTTAATGATAGTATTTCCCTAAGGGGAAACTCTTTTTTTTAGGAAATTAAGAGAAACAGAAAAATGAGAAGCCGTGATCCTTGTAGCAGGAGGTCGGGGTTGCCCAGCGGCCTCTGCCCCCCACTTTCTTTCCTCGCTTTGGGCAGGCACGCAGGTGGCCATGTGCAAACACCCTTTTCTGAGACTTCTTGGGGGTCCAGTCTGTCCCACCCCGTCCCCAGTCCGTCCGCTGAAATGGACCCTTGACCCTTCAGCCAAGTCTGAAAAAGAAGCCCTTCCCTCTAGTTCTCAGCTTGGAAAAACGGGCTTTGGCCACCTCGCTGGTTCTTACTCCCTCTGCCCAGCTCTCTCCCATCCCGGGCTGGCCATTTGCAGCTCGCAGCACGGAAGGCATTGCTCAGGGACACGTGAGTCCTTTGCTCACTTAATCCCACTTGTGTTTCTCGCTCAGCCACCCGCTGCGGCCGGCGTCGTTCCCCGGGCTGAGTCAGGCGAGGACTGCAAAGGAAACAGATTTGAGGGGTGGACGTTCAAGGGCGGTCCAGAAAATACCCAGCCATCGTTAGTGTGACCAGCACGGATATGTGGCTGGAGACTTTCTGGCCCGCCCTCGTCTGCTCATTATCTACATACAGGGGCCCAATTCAGCAGGAAACTGGCCCCCACCACCCCTTTAACTTTGAAATGGCAAACAAACATCCAGTGTACTTCGTCTATGCTCCTAATTTGCAGGTACCTAAGCTTTTAAGGTGGCGGCCAGACCTTACCTAGAACATCAAGGCACAAGTCAAAGCATAAGCAACAGGACAACCCCAAGCCGAGGGATTACGTGTGTCCTGGCTCTGTATGAAGAAAGGGACATCCTAAAGCCACGTGTGTGGCCTGCAGAGCCTTGAATTGTACTGGCCCCCACGGCTGTCACCTTCTCCAAGCCGCTGCCAGATGCCTGATGCGGGAATTACCAGGAGGCATTCACAGTTCGAAAGTTGCTTCCTTTGGTGGATCCCTACTCCCCTGAGTAGGACCGAGCATAAGTGAGGCTCTGGTCAGGAACCTCCGCTTATCTCTTGAAACTGCAAAATCTGTTGCCAAAGCGACCAGAGACCCTAGACTCTGGCCGCGTGTGTTCTTAAGGATGGACGACAGCCCTTGATTCTCTTTAGCTGGCCCAGGAGGCGTCTGAGTTGCAGCCCACACCACTTGCTGCCCTAGATCAACACTTCGGGGGAAGTTGAGGCTCAGCGATACACGTAAGATCACTGAGTAAGCCGTTTGGCTCCAGAAAGTGACAGGGTCTTTCTTTGATCTATCTGACCTAAGTTGGCTTGGATCACAGGGTCTGTGGCTGCAGAGAACCCTCCAAATGTGGGGTGTTATTCTCCCTATAGCCTCAGCTTGTCCAGCCTGCGACCCACAGGCCTTGTGTGGCCCAGGATGGCTTTGAATTCGGCCCAACACAAATGTTTTAGCTTTCTTAAACATTGTGAGACTTTCATAGATTTGGGCCTGGCGGGTTGCTGCTTTCTATATTTCTAATGCGTACAATAGTGTACAAAGATGTATTGGGGGAACACTTAAAAAAATAAGAAAATCGGGGAAGCCGGGATGGCTCAGTGGGTTGATTGCTTGCTTTGTGGCCCCAGGGACCAAGGATTGAATCCTGGTCCCAGCCCATGCGGACCTGTGTGCTGAACTGGGGTGTGCTTCCCATGCGGGAGGCCCCCAGTTCCGTTCTTACCCCCTGTACCCCGGTTCGGCCCCTGGCTTGAGGGGACGTGCCTCCTGTGCAGGAATGAAACCATGTTGAAAACTGATGATGTGCAACTATGGAGACGGCTCTGGGCCCTCCCCTTCTCTCTGTCTCTGTCTCTCTGTCTCTGTCAAAAACAATAAAATAAACTTTTAAAAAAATAAGAAAATAATGGACTTGGAAATTTACATGTCTACTCAATGCCAGGACAACTTGATGAGACTGAGAAATTCTGTTGGTGCATAAGTGTATTTGACCCACGGTATAGTCAATACTATTCTAGGTAAGGTACCACGGAAGTTTCAAGCTTGTGGAGTGTGAGGTCAGGGAGCCCCCAAACCGCCCAGTGGTGTCTGTTTTGGGGTCTCTACCCCAACCCTGCAGCCTACCCCTGAGCAAATGTGGGAAGGTTTGGGTCCTCTCTAAGCCTCAGTTTCTTCACATATAAAATGGGATAATACTGTATCCGTGACTGCCTTCTAAGTTTAAGAAGATTAAATATGCCTGGAGTGCAGTGAGCCCTCAAAAAAGGTTGCCTATCAAACTCCTTGGGAGACAAAGACTTGAAGTCATTCATTTTATGTCAAAACAAGTGACTACGTAGAGTTTTATAGGTACAGCTGGATGTTTGCGTACATATTTCATCTCTTTTTGGTCAAAGATAGAGCTGAAACCAGATGGAATATCACACAGTTACAAGCCCACACGCTTTCCTGTTTCTTTTAGATGGGTACCTAATTTGGGAGTGTGTGGGTAGAAGAAACCAACCAAGAAAACCAATATATTCCTTTGAGTAATACCTGAAAAAAGGGAGTTAGAGATTAGGATTTTCAGAGCAAAACAAAACAAGACCCGGCTCTACATACAGAAATACAATTCTTAAAGGCTCAGAGGATTCTGACCTTTGCTTTATGAAAAACAGGACCGTTAACATTTGATTGGTTCATTTTCTGCCTTTTTTTTAAAAAAAAAAAAGAACATGTTCCCTGCCTGAAAGCCAAACCTATTTATGGTGAGCACTGTTTTTTCAATTAGGTTTATTTTCATTTTCCCTTAGGTCACGTTAGCTGAGAACATCCGAAGGTTTATTTTCTTTTCCTCTCCTCTTTTTACGATTTTTAAAAATAAAGCGGACCGCACTTACATCTAGTGGCTTCCCTTTGAAATGCTGCGTCTGAGATGTCCCTCCCGCCCCCGCCCGGAGCGCCACGTCGGGGCAGCGATTGGAACGCGCTCTGCAGCCTGTGGTCCAGCCCGCGTGGCCGCCCATCCTCCGGGGCGCGCAGCGCACCCGCCCGGGCCGGGCAAGTCCAGGGCGCGCCGGCAGAACCGGGGTGGTGCTGGTGACCTGGGCTTCCCCCAGTGCGTTCCTGCCGGGTCTCGTGCTCCGCCAGGGGCCCCTAGGAGCCCCGCGCCCCCGCACCAGGCCCGTCCCGTCGGGCTGCGGTGCACTCAGACCCCCAGCACCTGGGACGCGCGCGCAGGTCTGAGCTGAGCCCTGGCCCCTTCGGTGGCCGGAGCGCGTGGTCCTCCGAGCCGGGCCTGCAGCCCCGGGGACCGGGAGCCCGTTTGCGGACGCGGAAGGTGGGCGCAGCTGCAGGGGGGCTGCAGAGGGGCTCCGGGGCGCCCTCGGGCAGGGGCGGGGGCGGCGGCGGACCCCCACTTCCCGCGCTCCCGCGGCGCCTCCGGCCACTGCGTCCCCGCCCGACCGCGGGCCCCGGGGCGCGCGTCCCTCCCCTGGGAGCCCGGGAGGAATTCGGGCAACAGCCGGGCGGGCACGGTGCCCTGGGGGCGGGGCCGGGGCCGGGGCGGGCACGGTGCCCTGGGGGCGGGGCCAGGGGCGGGGCGGGCACGGTGCCCTGGGGGCGGGGCCGGGGCCGGGGCGGGCACGGTGCCCTGGGGGCGGGGCCAGGGGCGGGGCGGGCACGGTGCCCTGGGGGCGGGGCCAGGGGCGGGGCGCGGCAGGGCGCACCCTCCTCCCAGAGTAGGCTCCTCTCCTCCCTTCCTTTCCTCGGGCTCTGCCCCCTTTTTCCCTAATGGCCTCCCTCTGCACTGCTGCTCCAGCCCCCTCCCCCCTGCACGCCTGCTCCAGCCTCCTCCCCCCTGCACGCCTGCTCCAGCCTCCTCCCCCCTGCACGCCTG